>JAXDDX010000003.1:4575000-4642500 GCA_034670405.1 Hoplostethus atlanticus | reverse complement strand
ATGAATAAAATCAAGGTAGATACAAATGTGATGTAAAAATAGAAATAAAATCGAAATATACAGAAATTAAAACAATACAAGATTTTAAAAAATGAAAGTGCCAAAAAAGTGTGTATATACTCTATATATATATATATATATAGAGTGAGTCAGTGATTACAGATCTGTGCAAGTAAGATAAAAGACAAAAACAAACAACAACAAAATCTAAATGATTCACTATAATGAAACAATTACAGCCAAGGGTTGTGTGAGAGAGGGAGGCCGATGGGGGGGTAGGATGGGGGGGTGATGGGGGGTTGATGGGGGTGATGGGGGTGATGGGGGGTGGGGGGCGTGTGTAACTACCGACATGTTCTACCATCCTCGTGTCCGTGTTTCCCTACAACAGATGAAGCGCGGGACCTCTGACCCGACGTCTTGCCCCGTCTCCGGCGGGCCCGGCCTTCTGGCCTCCCGGGGAGGGAGTCGGCCTTACAGTACAGCTTCCTTCAAACTGACCCGCCTCTCGTCCCAGAGACAATACAGGAGTGTGCCAGGGCGCTCGGGTTTCAGCACTTCTGCTGAGGTTGACAGTGGAATAATATTTTGATGATCCGTGCCTCAGAGGACAGGAGCCAGGCGAAGGGCAGATGGTTGTGTGGCTTGGCCCGACGGCGGACGGCCCAGAAGACAGGCAAACAAACAGTGACGGGCAGGTGGGCGTCACACGGGCGTGGGGCGGCCAGACTGGCAGTCAGATGGAGGGTAGTCATGGAGGATCCAGAGTGGCATCTTGGCACGGAGGAGGAGGCTGGCGCACGAGCCCCGCGGCCAACAATAACGTCTGCCTCATTAGATCTGGCTTCAGACCGGACCACAAGACTCACCAGCTCTTCCACAGGGTGAAGGACTCGTGACGCTCTCTGGTCAGGGTTGTGAATGATGAGGCTAACACACCACGACACAACGAGGCGGAGTACTACGGTTACTTTGGGAGTAATATGTAACTTGTCGTGTTGTTTTTTTTTATACTTATACTTTTATTTCAGTGTATTGTACTACTACATATATAAGAAGATCAATCAACTATACAGTATTTACAGAAGTAACATTTAGAACTTTTAAAGGGAAAATCCACCATAAAAACAGATATTTTCTTATTCCCACAGATAACTGCCGAAACAGGAAGTGACGTCACGTTGAGGTATTTCCAGTGCAGCTACAACGGAGTTTGATATCAGAAAATGTTTCATTGATCTAAAACATCAACGGTGAACATGGCAACACAGGTTTTGGTGTCAGCCCCTCAGATTCAAAGAGCAAGAGCCTCTTTCTAGACCGATGTTCAACAATCATACAGGGGAGAAATCCATCAGAGAAGAAGAAGAGAGACCAAGTTCTCCACCGACAGTAGCCAAGATAGACCAGAATGCAATGCAGCCACCAGACATGTTGCTTTTTAAGTAAGGGGCGTAACTCTCGCTTTTTCTCTTGCTCTCACCAACCTCCCAGAACCCCCTTTTTTTGTGGGTTGTCAAAAGGCATTCTGGGAAACGTAGGAAATCACTAACTGAAGTAGAAGTTGATAAAACAAGTTGAGGTTGAGTACACCAAAAACACTTCAACACAAAATAACTCCTGGAATGTATTGAACATCTCAAAGTGATGATATATAACAGAGTAAGAGGATCCAAGGGCGGATTCCCCCTTTCATTTTTACTTTTAAAACCACTTATTCCTAAATATGACGTATTTTCTCTCTCCGTCTCTGACTACACTTTCCTCCACGACTTTATTATGTCTGCCCGGATCTCTCCCGGCCCTGCAGCCCGTCTGCCGCCGCACCAAACAAACGTAACACGGTCCATTCATGTAGCAGACAAGAAAGCGGCCCCTGCACTTTTTTTACACAGCACTCCCCCTTCTACGGTTTCACTGTAGCGCCAGCTGGACCAAAATATTTGCAGGAGTAAACCATTACATGGCTAAATATGAGTAAGGGAAAACGTGAAACCATGTAATTATGGAGTAATACAGCCTGAGGGACTGGGAGGTTAATTCACCCAATGCTAAATGTTAACAGTCACACGATGTAACACGCGAGTGGCAGGTCTCTTTTCCAATCCCCGCGAACGAGAGAGAGAGAGAGCGGCTTTCTGGGCCTTCGTCAACAGACAGACGTATCACCATTACTAGTAACAGTAGCAGCTGTATGAGTCAGCCCCGGAGGCTTACGGGGGGGGGGCGGGGGGGAAGAAAATTGAACTCCTGCTGGGTGATTTTCCACCGTTCTAATAGCTGATACCCTTTACATCTCCTGTTTTTGGTAGCAGATTACGATCAGCGTGAGTCGGTAAGTCGGTAAGTCGGTAAGTCTGTCTCTCGGGTGAGGTCACGGGTTCAACACGGCCTCTTATCACCTTTCCGCTGTGTCTTCTTCTTCGTGCTGCCGTGCTTCTTCGTGCAACGGGGCTGCAATGTAAAGCTGCACACACACACACACACACACACACACACACACACACACACACACACAGAGAGAGAGAGAAAATCAGGATATTATGGACTTGACACAGACTCTCTTCCAAGGAACGTGTACAAACACATTCAGGCTGATGCACTTCAATAAACCTGAAGACCACAGAGGAGAGAAGGAACACAGATCACAGGCAGGGAGAAAATAGCATTTCGTGGACGTGCAGGAGGCGGGCCGCGTCGACCCAAATATACAGATATTATATCACAGTGGAACTTCATATTAAAACAGCTTTGAAAACTGATTTGAAATCAGAAAGATACGTAGGTCCCAGTTTTACAGACATCTCTACTTTTATTTCCACGGGTCATATCGACATCTGGTCAAGTTGCTGGGATACAAACAGAGTGAGATCAGCAACTCAGCAACTCTCTGACTTCCTAACTATCCTCTCTCTCTCTCTCTCTCTCTCTCTCCCTCTCCCCTCTCTCTCTTGCTCCTGCACTCTCTAATCAACAGCACTACGTTTTGCGACCTGCATCCCCAGGTGCGGAGGTGAAGGGTCAGGGCTTTATGGGGGGACGGGTGGGGGTCGGGACCTGCGCTCCACGGAATTTGGGTGTCACCATAGCAATCACAACGGGGCAGTGAGGATGACAGGTAGCCCCCGGGGGCTGTAAATAAGAGATATGCTCTCATACGTACGGGGGGGGGCTAAAAGCCTAGTGTAGCTCAAAACAGGAAATGAGCGTAAGAGGGAAGGACAGGGGAAACAAAAACAGACAAATGGGAAAAGATAATTGCATTTGAGGAGGAAAGGAATGTCACCAGCTGAAGGGCAGACTCTCATATCCCTCATAAAACCTCACAAAAAAGTCAAGTATAACTTCAAGGGTTTATAGGGACTCTTGAAACCTGTTTCCGCACCGTTTCTGTTCAGATATTTGGTTTAGTTTGAGTTTATTTGGTTCTAAAAAAAAACAGAGGTGAAGTGAAAAAAAAACGTGATAAAGTGCAATGATAGAAAACACAGAAGGTGGTGCAGGTGAAATTAAAATGTCCTAAAACATAGAAGTGGTGGGAATAAAACACTTAAAACACAACCACGAAAAAACAAGGAGAAGAAAAATGACATATCGGTGCAGGTGAAATAAAAAGCGCCTCATAGAAACGCCTCACCTCCAAAGTAAAGCGAAGGAAACCAAAAAACAGTTTAAATCCGTGTAAATGTCTATTCTGAAATCCTAACCGTGACTCTTATTATCATCACAGCTCGTGCATGTATTCAGACGCAGAGAGCTGAGCAGAGAAGGGGACGAGCTACAAGGCACCACGAGAAACGTTTGATCAGGTGCCTGGGAACCGAGCATCAAATGCTGAAACATCACCCAGATCACTAGAGGAGCTTGAGACCCGGCCAGCTTCCTTCCCAAACACTTTGCTTGTCTGGCTCGTCAAATGTGGAATGGGGAGCGGAGAAGAGGCAAGTTGTTTAAACGTGTTTGAAGAGCGCGAGCAGAGACAGGGCCGTGCTCGCAACGCCTTTTGGACCGAGCGAGCGAGGAGACAGCGGCGTGTAATGCGACTCATTTCTCCGGCTTGATTCCTCTACACATGCAGGGTCCGGTGCCAGGAAGAGGCGGGGGGGGGGGGGGGGGACGAGGAGGAGGAGGAGGAGGAGGGAGGCAACTTCAAAACACTCGGACCTGTGATGCTGGACCGAACAGTCACGCGCTGTCTGACTTCATCCCTTCCTGAACCGGGTCAAACCACTGTAAACTGTTATGTAGGAAAAATCTGATTTAACCTGCAAATAAAAAATATCCAGATAACTTTCTTTTAAATTGCACGATAAAAACTTTCAGTAAGTTTCCGTATCTTTTTTTTTCTTCTAACGTTGCGTTCACAATGGCTCCATACAACTGGCTTTAGGGCCCATATTGATCCATCAGAGCTGGAAACTGGATACAGCGGCTCTTTCTACACTCTGTCAGTTGATCCGTGAGAGAAGAAGGGACTCAGGTGTATACAAAATAAAGAGATGAGGAGGCACAGCCCATCTCTCAGGGATGGGAGGGAGAGGGGGAGAGGACGAGGGGGAGAGGGGGGTCTCCCACCCACCCCCAGGCTGGGTCACAGTCCCCTGCCCTCTGACCTCTCTCTGAAAGAAGGGAATTTAGGGGAGGGAGAGAGAAACATGTCTGAGCAGAGCGAGCACCGGAGGAAGAGAGGGAACAAAGACTCGACATAAGTCAGTTTTAAACAGCAGCTCGTAACACATCTGCATCCTGTGAGGGTGATGTTAAGTGTGTGTTTGTTGAAAAGCATCAAATATTAAACTTGAAATATAAAAAAAAACAGTCAGCCTCATAATCAATAAGTCAATAATCACACGTATATACTGGATGACCTCACTGGATTTTTTTTGGCCCCACAATTTCCCCACTTTCCTGTCCTCAACAGCCCTCTTACATGATGCATGCGATCAACCCACACACACACACACACACACACACACACATCACATCACATGCATTCCCCGACCGATGCTGATCAGAGTCTCGCTCTGCGCTGTCCGGCCTTGGAGCCGCTACAGAGGTTTGTCCATCTCTGTTGTTCTTCACTTTCTTCTTTAATCTACATTAAAGGGCCCAAGCGACCCCTGACCCCTCCCACATCTGTCTCAGAGGCATGTGCCTGCCAGATGTGGACGTACTACCTGACCTGCAGACAGCAAGAAAAAGAGCAATTCAGCAAGGCACCAGTAGATGGCAGCGCGCAAGGTTTCACGTGTAGAAACCAGGGAGATGAACACAAAGCATGGCTAAATAATCAATAAGAGATGTTTTGTTTTTCATTTCCTCCTCAAATGTATTTTAAAATATTGGTTTTAGGTATCTATATATTCCACATGTACCGTACTTCAAGCTTTGGTCTCGTATGTGATAGAAAATATGTGATATGTGATAGAAAATACACCCAAATATCCTCTTGAGAACAAACTCAGACATGAACATTTTATTTCTTGCTGGATGAGTAGATAAGCACGATAGATTGATCACCCACAAGATGACCAGATAACGGCCTCATCTCCTTACGAGGGAGTCGGTGACAATAAGTGACTTGTTACTTCCCTTCTCCACCCTTCCTTCCTCTCCTCCTTCTCTCCTTCCCTCTGATTTTGTTGCATCGCTGCCTTTTTCCTGCACCAGATGTTCGCTATCTGTTAAAAAAGACGTTTGAGGAAAAACTAGGGGGAAAGATTTTTTTTTCTTTTCTTTTTTTCTTCCCCAAATCAAACTGTGGCAGAGGCCCAAGCCAGCAGCTGTTTGATAAAATATTACCGTGATGTTGTTTGTGTTGTAATGTGTTAAAATAAACCTCTCTCACATGAGGACGAGGACGAGCATCTGATGATAAAAAATGATTTTAGTCAAGTGGGGCCTGGAGGGATGCTGACGGGCCCTTCTGACCACATCAGCTGGACCCCAGTGACGCCCCCCCCCAAGCCTCCCAATATGGCCCCCACACTGCTTCCCTGGCCGGCCCCCCCTCCATAACTCTTCCAGTCCCTGGGCCCCGTGGTGCTACGGGGGCCTCTGTCAGCCCATCGCTGTGTGGCTGCGTTCTCTCTCACACTTGAGGAATTTCAACCCATCCAGATCAGGAAAATTCGCCATACGTGTATTACTTTTCCTCTCCCAAGACGCCTCCCCCTTACTCTCTCTCCCCCCCCCGCCCCCACTCTCGTCATTCTTCATTAGGGAGCAGCGCACATTTTCTCAGTCCCAAAGCTTTCAGCGCTAGAACACACTCTTCCCCTGTCCGATTAAGCACACTAACAAGCTTAGCCGGTCTGTGAAAGCCAGATTTACCGCCGGTCCTCTGTACTGGTAATTATTGGCAGAGTGCACTGAAACAATTCTGCTTATAAAACCGCTTACTGCTCTGTCACGGTCCACCTCCCATCTGACCCCACCACCACCACCACCACCACCACCGCCACCTCCATCCACCCCTCTCTCGCTCTCTTTCTGCCTCTCTCACTTGATTTCCCGCTCCCTCTCCACCAGTTTAACTCTGGCTCCATGATTCTTAGCAGAGCCAAAGAGCGAAGGCAGCCAGAGAGAGAGAACCCTCTCTTCATGGAGGGGAAAATGCTGAGAACAAGTCAGAGTGAGAAAGGAGGCCATTGTAGGGGGCTGGCCTGGGGACAAGTCGCCCATTCAGATGCGGCCAGCCGTGTACAATGGCTAAACTAACATCATTGACATTTGGAGTTGCCCAAGCTTTAGAGTGAGAGGAAAGGGGAGGGGGGGGGGGGGGGGGGGGGGGTTGCCATCAGGGGCGGGGAGGCTGGCAAGAGAAGCAGTGTTGGAAAAGGCCCTTCAGAGGCACCAGCCATTGATCAGAAATTCATGTCAGAGGCCGGGATCAGACCGGCCTGCCCTCTGGTAGCTCTCCTAACGCACAGGCAGGGGAAGAAGAAGAAGAAGAAGAGAAGGAGGAGGAGGAGGGGAGGACATCTGAGATAGCCACCCTTTCTATAGCGTGTCCCCACGGACCATAGGCCTACAACAAGGCCATCCAGGGCCACCCAGGGGCCACCCAGGGCCAGCGCTATCACAGAGAACAGACAGACGCAGGATCAAAGCGTCCAGATAGCGCTGCTTGTTCCACACTAGCTGCCATTAAGAGACACAGAGCTTTGATTAATGATAAGTCGAGCAGCCGAGTGGCCGTCGTGGCAGTTACTAATGACCCACCGGGCTGCTAGTGACTGATATGGATGTGGCCCGGTGTCAGCGACGGTGCTGCGCCATAAGGAGAGGTGCTGCAGTTGAAACCTTAAAAGGGTTCAACATGACTAGATAGCAGGGTTCAGCGGTTCTGCTGATTGCACCGTTTGTCTGCAGATACTCGGCGGTGCCTCCGAGCTCGAAGAATAGATTCAGACGTTTTTAATAGTCACATTTCTTTAAAACTATAGAGTTGTTTTATTTTCTGAAAGACAGAAGAAGCAGGAGAGCCTTCCTCAAGGTGCCCAGCTTCTTCAACCATCACCACCTGGATGGAGTTTAGTTTAGCTCAAAGGATCAATAACCAAAATATTCACTATTACAATGAAAAGAACTAAATGGGAAAAAAACAGGAAAATCAAGCAAGAAATTTATAAAGGATTAATATTAATCTTTCAATGTGAATTAAATTTTGACTTTCAATTTCATTTTCTTCATTTTAATAGTGAATATTTTGGTTGTTTTTTTTTAATCTTTTGAGCTAAAATTAACTTCTTACACCTGCACCTTTTTTTGGAGCCAGTTGTGTAGGTTAATATAACAGATTTGCCCTCAGACAAACTACAAGACATGCATGTATGCTGGGGGGACGAAAACAGCTTCAGGTCCCACTTCAATCCTCCTGTGGTCCATCCTTGGAAAAGCATCACTCTTAGTCCCCAGTTCAGTATGACGTCTTGCTGGCCTTCCTTTAATACAGACGAGCAGGACCAGTGATCACTGCTGCTACTGGGCCTACAAATAGGTCACCTCTTGCTCTCTCTCTTTTTTCTCTCTTTTCTCCTCTGCCTGACGGTCTGGTTGTGGCTCTTATGAACTCTTCAGTGTTTGTTTGTTTCATGCACCATGTAACACGTCCAGCTCCCTTCACATGCACTGATACACTAATGGACACATCTCAATATCCCCATGATTGACTGCACTTCATGGGTTCCCATTCAAGTCATAACAGTGGGGATCACCTGTAGTTAGCGAGCAACAGGTGATGGAGTGGGTCTACAGTGAGCACCGACAGGGCTGGCATCGCTGTCTGGCTGAGGTGGAAAAACCTTTGGATCGCTGGCCGGAGTGTTTAACTTTATGCTAACCGGTGCTGCCGGGGAGCCAGGATCTTGATGCTGCTCCACCACCGGGTTGGCCCGCAGATATCTGGTCAAACAACTGGGACAGAGGCGCTGTGGCCTGCAGCTGGCAACACCTCCCTTTCTCTCGCACACACACACACACACACACACACACACACACAGGAGATCTGGGCAGAGAGGGAGTAAACAGTCCAAAGGTGCTCCAGGGAAAGGCCACATCAACATCGACGTGCCTGATGACGTCCACGGACTGAGGGGAAGCTTATGAAGGCACCGGCTTTGTTTAAACAAGCCTGCTCCACGCGGCTGAAGGGGTAAACAAGGCTGGACCACCTAGCCTGCTCCGCCTGGCCTGCCAGCCCTGGAGAGAGGCTGGCATGGGGGGGCGCAGCAGGTACTGTATCCCTGCCCGGGCTGGGCCGTAGTGTCACGGCGTCATCACGTATGTCCCTCCTCCTACTATAGCTGCATGCCGTAGGGCCCCAGGGGGCAAAGTCCTGCCCCCCTCATGCCTGCAACTCACTGGGGGCCGGCGGCTCAGTCTCTAAACTGCAATAACAGCTGCTAAGAGCAACAAACTGAGAACCTGATATATACTCTGAAGGACTGACCTCCTGGCCATGAATCAGCCCATGAACAGGAGGTACTTGAGCGTGGGTCATGTGTGCCGTGCCCTATAGATCCCCTCTGCTAACCGCCAGGCTATTCTCGGGTCACCCTCGAGGCATCAAAAGGCCTTCAAATATCTCTGCAGCGAGGAGGGAATGTTTCTGGCCTGAAGTGAAGCAGATGACGTTTCGGGGACGTTGTTTGGTTCTGAAACGATGTTGTTTTACAGTCGATCAGAATATAAGACGATATATCACAACATAGCTGTGTGCCTTGACACAGTGTTCCCACCAGATGGTTAATACACAGGGTGTAGCTGGGCAGGAAGCGAGGCATCCACCCACATTACACCCGTAGAACTGAACAGACGCACGCCTGCAGTGTGTGCGGAGATAAACACATACAGCCAACATGCTCACCAAGGGCCCCGGCGGTTCCTTCGTCATGCATTCCCAGAGTGCATCGCTCTCTCTCTGACAGCTGCGGGGGCCTGTTAACACTCCGATCGCCAAAGTGATTACGACTCTCTTAAGATACCGAACCACACGCAGCTCCCCATCGGACAAAGAGGGGCCTGTCCCCCCGCCGCCCAGGAGATCCTGACACGACCCCAGCTGGAACAGACAGCGCGTTTATCTGGGCCCAGGTCCAGTTCACCTTCTGTGTCCTGGGAGGTTAGGGGGGGGGCCCTCGGGGAGCGGTGTTCCCCCCCCCCTCGGTGGACGGAGGCGGGGCGTCACAATTGATACTCACACTGTACACAATCAGCACTCATAACGTACTGTGGTGGGCCACCCCCTGAGCACAGGCCACCCAAACCACTGAACTGCTGCTTGACTGCATCCACAGACTCATGCTGTTAAATGCTTTTCCATTTAGCGTTGTTGTTGGTGTTTTGAGATTTCGCGATGTGTGTGTGTGTGTGTGCGTGTGTGCGTGTGTGCGGGTTTTCAATGTGCATTTCCTATTTAATACCAGCGAGTCCACATGAGTGATGGGAAATGGGTAAAACATCCTTGTCCTTCAAAACGAAGGATGTCCTGCCATCACCTCGCTGCATCTGGCGGAGACATTTCTGCAGCAGTGATTAAAAAAAAAAAAAAAAAAGATTTCATAGGAAACACAGCGAAGCCCGGAGACCACACACTAATGAGTGTCTCTCGTGGTTTGGTTCACCTGCAACAGGAGGCATGACTGGGCAGGTTTCCACAATTTGAGTACAGCATACATGCCACTCGCTCCGTCTGCGGCGAGCGCTGAGCTGATGGGAGGTCAAGACAAACAACATGATGTCGAGCATGATGTCATCACGGGGGAAGGAAGTAGAACATCCAAGAAACAGTTTTAGTATGGGTGTGGGCTCGATGTCTGATTTGTCTTACTTCACCGCAGCAAAAAAAAAAAAAGATTGTATATGTTGGACGTTTTACAGATATGACATGATGTCCATAAAGTAAAGCATTCATGTCCAAAGTGTTTTCAGAGAGGGCCTTACAGGGGAGCAGAGGTCTCTCTCTCTCTCTCTCTCTCTCTCTCTCTCTCTCTCTCTCTCTCACTCTCTCTCTCTCTCTCTCTCTCTCTCTCTCTCTCTCACTTTCGCTCTCTCAGGACAAATGAAAAAGTTTTTATTCAAAATGCTTTTTAAAAAAAAAGTCAATTGCTTTGCTGTTCAATATTTTATAAAGACAGATGATTACAAGGCTCTGAAGTCTTCTAAGGAGTGTTTTACTTTCATGCTATCAATCATTTTGTAAGAGTGGGCGTCACATTTTTGGAACGGTGTCCGTCTCGTTTTAGATCGAACTGGAACGCACGCCTGACCACGATTACTTCCCCGAGGCCTCCCACCCGACCCCCACCCTCCTGTTGGACATCAGAGCAGATATCAGCAGCCTTGACCTGCAGACAGCTTCCATCTCTGTTTCACATCAGCCCACTGAACAGGACATTGCCCAGAGCAAAGAGCAGGATCAGATCTCTCTCTCTCTCTCTCTCTCTCTCTCTCTCTCTCTCTCTCTCTCTCTCTCTCTCCCTCTCTCCCTCTCTCTTCATCCTGACTTGCTCTGGATCAGCCTTGGCTTTTCCAACTACATAATTCAATTGTCTTTTTTATCCAGAGGCGATGAATAACCTCTGAGTAGTAAATCAGCACCGCGGTGTCTCATCTCTGGACCGGAGCACGACACTGATGGGTCCGCGGGGCCTCGGGTGGAGAGAGAACCAAGCAGGCTCCAGTCCATCCCCTACCGGTACACGTCAAAATAAAAGCCCTGTGGAAGGCTCAGCATGTGCTCAAGTCGTTTGAGGCCTCGCCGAGAGAGGCCCAGGAGAAAAATGCTTCCCGGATTCCCGTCCACAAATTGACAGCTGGACAAATCAAAAGTGTCTTCCCGTCTCGAGCTCACTCTCTCCATCTCAACGGTCGTGACTGCTTGCCCAAGGTGTGATGAAACTGACTCCAGGAGTAGAGACACGCAACAGAGCAGCAGGATGAAGGATGAGTGTGTCAAATCTGTGCTTGTGTGTGTGTGTGAGAGAGAGAGAGAGAGAGAGAGAGAGAGAGAGAGAGAGAGAGAGAGAGAGTGCACATGTGCATGTTTGTGCACCCATGTGTGTAAACACATCCATGCATATTTGTTCCCATATGTACATGTGTGTGTGTGTGTGTGTGTGTGTGTGTGTGTGTGTGTGTGTGTGTGAGGAAGGGGGTGTCTCAGCAGCAGATGTTGGTGTTTTGTCAGAATAATTTGGTGGGAATTTTCATGAGCTGCACAAGGCCACAGCTGGGTTACAGGTGGGGAGACGGGGGTAGAGCGGAACCCCGGACCCTCGGGGACAAAACCTTGAACCGGGCCAACAACGGCCAGAGAGAGAGAGAGAGAGAGAGAGAGAGAGAGAGAGAGGATGGGGCCTGGATGGAGACACAAAGCATCCACCTACCCAATGCAACGATAAACATTCCACGTCTCTCTACACTCGGAGGACGTAGATCTTGTTGTTTTTTTTCCACAGTTCCTGGCGTGGACCGACCCATTGACGAGGTTTACTGCCTGCTAGGTGAACACTTGCTTACGCACGCTCCACGCAACACTGTCTTAAGCCACGAAGCAACAAAAGAGAAAATAAAGTTAAAAAAAAAGAAAGAAAGAAAGAAAGCAAGACATACAGAGGGGCAATTACCTCAGCTCTTGGCAGGGGCTCTAATTAAAACCAAACTTGTTTCCTTCAGTGAACAAACATGACAGGCGCTGAGCAGAGGAGCTTTTTTTCCACTCCTGCCAAAATATTAAGTGAGTGCAGGTGCTGCAGGAATGTTTCTGAGGGTGGGGGCAAGACGGAGCTGACCTTTTTCTCTCTGTTGTGTGTGTGTGTGTGTGTGTGTGTGTGTGTGTGTGTTTGTTTATGTGTTTGTGCATGTGTTTCCCCCGACCCCTGACCGTTTTCACGCATACTTTGGTTACATGGCAGAGGAGCTCACCCAGCAGTTTGTCTTAGCACCCATGCACCCATGCACCCATGCACATACAGGCATCCCCTCCGCAGCTTCACCGTGGTAGAAATGTAGAGCAAGAGCAAAATGATTGTAAAGTTATTCTGGCCCTAAGCAGGACCAGATGCAAGGTCCTGGCTGCTCTTGGGCCTGATTGAAGGAGGCTTGGTAACCCCATCAGAGCCTCTCACAGGATCCACTGAGGCTTGGTCGACGGGGCAATTTCCTCTCCGCAGTGAGTACAACAGCACCTGATCACTGTCTGAAAGCACATACACCTCTTGTACTCCTGACAGGACCACGACGGGACCTGGACGCTTTTGCGTGATACAAAGTCTTTTTGCTCGCCCTCCCCAAATGGGACGTCAAACCCGCTCAGCTGCAGAACTGCACCCGCTTGAATTCAGGTCGTTCTGGCCGAGAGACCGGCTCCCCGATCACCACGCCCCCCTCCCCGCTGCTCCGATAATCATTCACGATTCATTATTAACGTCCATCCGACACAATAACTCCTGCTCATTAGAGCGCCGGACATTTCACTGATTCGGTTCCCAGAAGGTTGCGGTCACTGTAGCGTGTCTTTCAGCCGTCAGCGGTTCGAGGGGATGGAGGACGGAGGGATTGCAGGCCTCCGGTGCAGGTGGGGTGGTGGGATACTTGGCTGTAGTCCTGTAGGTCAGACATACCTCACCAGAGGGGAGGGAGAGGGAGAGGAGGATACCTTGGGCCAGATGGTCACCTTGGGGTCAGCCAACCACAGGTGAACCGCCTGAGGATAGCTGCCTGAGCTGGAGGGAAACAGACCAGAAACTAGTCCAGTCCTGAACGGTAGAGGAGAGTGGGAGCTGCTCGGATTAGGAGAGAAAGTTTGCGGTCGATCAGGTCGGTTTGTGGGCTTACCAAACAAAGTGCCAGGGCCAGCAGGGCCAGAACTCCCATACTGGGATTATCACTATTTCCATCACCCACTAGACTGGACACGGCCCACTGGTCTGGGATCCACACCTACACCAACATTCACTTTGGCTCCAGTCTAACTTATATTTAAGCCATTTATCCAACAGAGTGACTTCTGAGTGAGCAGGCAGGTCTAACCAGTCTTTATCAGGTTTGACATTATCACCAGAGGTATTAATCCCATTGTGCCTTCATTTCTAGCCTCCCTCTACCTTCCCTGGCCCGGGCTGCGCTGGCACCCGGGGGTCATTCCTGCCTCTCGCATTCCTCCCGCCTCGCAGGGCCAGGCGCCTTGGCACAGCACTGACGGGAATTTTCCACAGGTCGTCAGTGGCAGGGGCACACAGGCCTACCTTTGTCTGTGCCCGCTCGCTGCCTCCTTCTCTGCAGACCCTGCTCTCTCACAAGCATGCACACACTCTCTCTCAATCTGCCACCACACACACACACACACACACACACACACACACAGAGAGCGAACCGTGATATTAAGCCTAGGGTCCAGATGTTGGCATTTTAAGTCTGCACCGCATTTTCTCATTCCACTCTGAACCATTTGGCCTCAAGCTGCATTTTACATCCATGAAATGCAGAACAACGAAGTAAAGATACTGTAGTAAGATTACACCTCTGCGTGTCTCTCAGTCTCTCAGTCACAGCACAAACAACATAAAGTGCATAAAACTCAACCCATCTCAACCCGTCGTGGTTCTTGGCTGTGGAGAAGGGATCCCTCGGTCTTCTCGGTGCAGTGTGTCGGTGAGCAGCAGGTGCAGGAGGTCTGGTCAGGCCATACCAGGCCCTTCCAGGGGTCTGGTAAAGCCCCCGTGTGGCCTGGAGTCAACAAAGGCAGGTTCCTCACACCGTCGTGCTGGACAGCTGTCACTCTCACGTACACACAGCCAAACACACATACAGTACCAGTCGAAACACACTTTATTTTTACTATTTTCCACATTTTAGAATAATAGTAAAGTCATCAAACTATGAAATAACACAAAAGGAATCATGCAGTGACCAAATTGTATGTAATATAATATGTATTAATATGTATTAAAAGAAATGAATACATAGGATCAACTTAACTATTTCTATTTGTCTAAGAAACAAATTTCAAGCATGTAAGCATGAAGCCTTTAGATCACGATGTCTTTAAGATCATTGACTGGTAACCAAACAACTATATTGGACATGATTTTCAGAGAAAGAGAAAGTGAAACATTAGCTAGTGAAGTGACCTCCAGATGACCTCCAGATGACCTCCAGATGACCTCCAGGTGACCTCCAGGTGACTCTCTGTTGGTGTGAATGTGACCGGGCCTAGCGTGCGGGCAGCAGCCTGGCATGTTCTCAACGCTTAGTACAGTTTGACCTGATGAGAGAGGCCGAGGGATTACTCCCATGTAAAGACAGAAGCCTTTCCCCCCGGTCCCAGGCTGTTACCCGCCGGGCCGCTCTGAGGCCCCCTGGTGGTGGGGTAATTAAAGTACCATGGCCGAGCCAAGCCGCAGTAACGCTCCCAAATCCCCAGAGAATGACCGGAGCCGTGGGTGCTCCTAATCCTGTTTGCGGCCATCGGGAACCACTCCAGCCCTCGCCGGAAAGACAGGGAGGGACGGGGGCGGAAGACAATAGCCCAGCGGAGGGAGAGGGGATGAGGGAGGGTGGGAAGGAGCGAGAGGGACGGCGAACCTGCATTCACCCTCACTCCAGGTCTCTCTCGGTTTCACCGCTTTCATGGGGGAAAGAAATCTGCAGGACCTCCCTCTTTTATTGCCCACTGTCATGGAATATCTGAGACCCTCACCCCTTTACGTTTCTTTATTCAGGCAGCTCACTGGACAGGAAAAAGGCACGGCAGTAAACATTTCAGTAAATAAACTGGCCAAGTAAGGTTAATTTTACTGACACTAAAGTGTTTCATAAGTTGCGTGTCATAAAACGCACATTAGCTAAATTTATGAGCCCCAATGAAAAAAAGTCTTGACGATACGAGGCGTTCACTGACACTAAAACACGTTGGGTTGTGCAGAACTGGACACACGGTCACGTCGAGATTTATCTTTTAGAATAACAAGGCGTGACGGACGTCGCGGTTTGAATAACAACCGCTGACCTACAATAGATTATCCCTTTAATGTTTGTGTTCAAAGAGGAATTTGTGTAGCCTCGCATGACCTGCCCTTTCTCTTAACGGGGCTAAACTTATGAAACGCCCTCTCGCCGGCTTCCCCCGCTCATGCACACAGTAAGTAATCCCCTACCTTGGGAAGGCAGAGCGACGGAGAATAGGGCCCAGTGGTAATCCAGCCCTCAGGTTCGTCCCCCTCATCTCCTCTCTCCTCGGGGGGTTCTGCCCCGCCCCCCCCCGCACACCCCAGCACCAGCCCCAAAAATCCAATTAGACTCCTTCATTAACAAACCCAGTGGGAGAGTTATAAACACACACACACACACACACACACACACACATATGCACACACTGTGACCTGCACCTGCACATTCTCCCACACTGCGAGGTGCAGACAGGACGGAGGGCGGGGCCGCACGCACGCACGCACGCCGTTTGGTTGAATCATTTCCGACAAGCCCGCTGAAAACCTACGCCGCCTCCGCACAGGCCGCGGTCTGTCCTGGGTTTTCCATGATGCGATGTCCCCAGTGGACAGACACAACATAGTGTCTCACTGTGACACCCTCTTACAGCATACAGCACTACCTCACCGCTGAGGAACCCGCTGCTCAAACTCCCACCGCCCTCTGGCTGGACATGAACGACCAGGGAGGGACTGGTTGGAGCAGCCATGCATAGCGCCAGGCTCCCAGAGACTGGGCAACATGCCACACAGAACATTTCAAAACTCATCTGCTAAAAAAGCCTTAAAAAGCCTAAACATCCAAAAAAGTTCTAAATTAGTGTTAAATTTAAGATCAAGCTTGTTCCCCAAAAGGATATAAAAAGTTAGGATGAAAATCATGTGTACTCTCTACCCGGGTATCACCACCCTTCACCCTGACTTCCAGGCTCTACCCTCTGGTTCCCGTTTTGCCCCCTAGCCGAGACAGATCGGTGCAGTCATTCTTTCCAACAGCCGTTGTACTAACTGAACTGAGGTAGTTAACCATATTAATATCTGTCGCTGTTGTTGTTGTTGCTGCAACTAAAACCTTTAATGTGCAGGAAAATTGGTGCAATTGGGCATAACTGTCTTTTAATCGCTGTTTTACCGACCCATGATGCACTGCACCGCACATTCGGTGTGTTAGGCAGTTGAAGCTTGTACTCTGCTGTTAGTCAGGACGGCAACTTCAGCGCTTAATTGGTCCGAGACGGGAGCGAGCAGGGTGGGGGAAGCCCATGCGGGGTTGGGGGGGGTGGTGTGATGGCAGGGTGGCAGTTGGCTGGAGGCTGGTATTCACAACTGGTGGTGGCCAGGGTAAACAGCGCCCTGGCAGCCCATCCCCACACACACACACACACACACACACACACCGGCCCCAGACGCCCCGCTCGGCCCTTGTGTCACATATTTAGCTGACACTCCAAACAGAAGTGGAAAACATGTGCTCACACAAGAGGTGTACATAGGGCGCTGTTGTTCCCACAATGCCTCTCGCCTTTTCTCCACACTCAGCCCTTTTTTTTCCGTACCCACGCATCCTTGAGAAAACACCAGGCGATATTTAGGTGCCTTGGTTAATTGTCAAGTCATCGGTCGAGCAACGTGCAAGCTCTCCTCCCATGTGTGTCTTCTTAGGGACACTATACCCACACACACACCGTACACACTATTCACTGCATTGTGGTCGTGTGTATACCTCATCACCAAGAGGACTTCACTGTCTACCCTCCTGCTCTCCGTCTTCAGGCCTCCATTCCCCTTCACTTCCCCAGTGAACTCCCACATTCCAGCCGAAATCTCAGAATCAACAAGCATGAAATTCATTTCTCACATGGCCGCATCTGCGTCTCCTAATCGTAACCTGGACTGACAATTCAATCGCGCAGTCCGTCGCCTCCTCCTCCCTCCTCCCCTCCTCCCATCCTGCACCCCCTCCTCCTCCTCCTCCTCCTACCTCCTTCGGCCTCCCTCCTGTCTCTAATTGCATTGCACCCCCACCTCGTCAGGCCCGACCAAAAACAATTAACAACGCCAACTATAATTACAGTAATGGCCGTAAGGGAGCTAGTGACCTGGTTCCACGCCACAACTCCATCCAGCCAGCCTCCCAGCAGCATGCCCACCCTCTGGCCTGTGTGCTGGGGAGTGAGGTGTGTGTATGTGGCGGGGGTGGCGGGGGGGTGGAGGACCGGACATGGTGTCAGGGTGTCTTAACTGACTGACTAATGGCTGGTCAGAGCTGGTGATTAGACTGGAAGAGGCAGGAGGGGGAGTCTAGTTTGGTCCCCTGGCGAGACATGTTTTCTGGGGCCGTTGGGAGGGATCGGGGTGGGGTGGGGGGGTAGTGGGGGGTGGCTGAGGGGGGGCCCACAAACACTCCAATTCATCATGTATGTGCCTGGAATCATATGAAAGTGATGAATGTGTAAAGTCAGGTAAATGACTGAATTAGAGTAATGGCTGATTACGGCAATTTACTCTGAGCTGAGCCAGGACATACATTCCAGGCCTCAGCACACGGTGCTGGCTAATCCCCAGTGTGGAGTGAGGCGGGGGGGCAGGTTCTGGTCAATGTGAGGCCTTCACTGGAGGCCTAACCCTCCCTATGACCCCTGGTCTGGTGGAGAGCCTGCTGACCCTACAGTGTGGGTCAGGAAACCAGAAAGGAATCGAGTCAAAGAGACAATAATCAATTTAATAACATTTTAAAAACATGCTGTGGAAGTGTTTCTCCAGACGTGCTACATGATGCTCTGCTAGGCTTTGTGTCGTGCCATGCCGTACCGTGCTATGCCAGGCCTGCTGCACCGTACTGTACTACACTACGCTCTACTGAGCCGAGGTGTATTTCATTACAGTAGGGTAAGCCTATTGGTGTGTGTATCCAGGGGGGCGTAGTGTAGCATGCGTCTGAGCAGGCCGGGGCGAGGGTGCTCTGGCAGTCTGGCAGCGCTGTGCTCCAGGCCCCCTCGCTCCCTGGATTAATGCCGATTGTTTGGGAATGACTCGGAGCTCCGGACCACACAAGGAGAGCGAGAGGGGGAACGCCGACCCGGGACTGCAGGAGAGGGAAGGAGAGGGAAGGAGAGGGGAGCCCACGGGGAGTTTCAGCAAGCAGCTCCCTTCTGCCTCGCACTGTTTCCTTCATTCTGCTTCTACCTTCACCACACACACACACACACACACACACACACACACACACACACACACACACACACACACACACACACACACACACACACGTGCACACTCTCTCTTTCTCTTGCTCTATCTTTCTCAATCTCTCTGTTTCCTTTTTCATTCACCCTTTGTAAACCAATGAGCTGCCCTCGTGCCTCCTTGCTTTCCTGACGTCAAGCTGAAATGCTGTTTCTCTGCCTGCAGCCTCGACCTGCCCTGCCGTGTGAGTACGAGTCTGTAAGCATGTACGTGCATGAGTGTGTGTGCACGTGTGTGTGTGTGTGTGTGTGTGTGTGTGGAGAGGTCTGTGGGAGGTCCAGAGAGCACAGGGAGAGGAGGACGCTTGGGGAGGCGTACGAAGAGGACAACAATTCATCAAAAAACAGTCGCTGGCTTCAATTAGCTGAACTCCCCCAATGTGCATTGCTGTTTTTTAAGTCATTAACAGCGGCTGGCGTTTTGCAGCGGCGCATTCCGGGTGAAGATCGCTCAGCAAGCACAGCAAAGCATCACCAAGCAAACACGTTTTCGCTTTTTTTTGCGGTGTAATCAATTAAATCGGCAAAGCAAAGCTCCCCCCCCCGGCGTCAGCTAAATAACAGCGCGGGGACGCCGTGCAGCGCTGACAGGGAGCTCGTCTGAGGGGGAGGCCGCCGCTCTCCGCCTGCAGCCCCGCCGCTCCTGCAACGCTGCAATTATGTGAAAGAGGAGAGAATAAAACACAGGAGCTGGCAATGACAGCAGACACGAGACTGACAGCTGTGTTTACGGAGCAGGGTGTGGGAGGCTGGAGCCCCGCGGATTCGCTCCATCCAGAAAGCGGCTCCCATGACCCACGCCAGGGCCTCCGCCGCAGATGCTCGCCGCGACCCGATAGCGTTCATGTGGGAGCGCCCCGTAAATCAAACAGGAGCTTGATATCAAATGCTTTTTTATTCACTGGCTGGAATGCCGAGGGTGAGCTCACAGTTTGGGATGGTTGGTTTTGGGTTCCTGAAGGAAGGAGTGTGTGTGTGTGTGTGTGTGTGGTGTGTGTGTGTGTGTGTGTGTTTTGTGGTTGTAATCTGGGGTTGAACCGCAGACCTTTCAACTGTCAGATGAAAAACGAGACAGGAAACTCTCAAGGGTGTGAGAGAGTGATGTTTGGGAGGTGTGTGTGTGTGTGTGTGTGTGTGTGTGTGTAGTATACTTCCCTTCCATTTGACAGTGTGTATGTTCTGTCCACCCCAGCCTCACCCCTCCCCCTCCTCCCTCCCATGTCCCACCAAAAAGCTACATTTTTCCAATACCACATGGACGTGCGACCTACATGGGACTTGTTTTCAGGGCCGGTGTTAGCACGGAGGACAACGAGACACGACAACGCAGAGACACACGCCATGACCGAAACGTGTCGGAAACAACATGTCAGTTCATATCGGTGTCAGACACCAGAGCAGATATGAGCGGTTACCCAAAGAATCAGATGTGAGCAGCAATGTGGAACTGAGCATGAAGGCCTTGCAGGAGGTTCTGACAGACTGACTGACACCGACACACTGCCTTACTTCCACACTCCGGCACAGGGAGGCTGCCTCTCCTCACCCACTGCCTGTCCTCACCCACTGCCTGTCCTCACCCACTGCCTGTCCTCACCCACGGCACAAAAACCACAAGAGAAATTAGCCAGCGACGGAGCAACGCTCAGCAGTCTGTTTTTTTCCTGCTCTCTCTCTGGCCGCTGGTCCCGATTTTCATGCCGCAGCTGCACGGCAACAAACACCAGCCCCCAGTTTCTTGTCTCCACATCCCTCACTCTTTCCAACTCCCTCCCCCCCCCCACTCTCTGTCTCCTTCCAGTCCTGCCCCCATGTACACAGGCCCCCTCCCCAGCCAATAGGCCGCCTCTCTCTCTCTCTCCCTCTCCAGTGCAGCTGCCAAGAATAAGACAGGCTGGTGTGGGGGCCCCAGGGGGAGGCCCTGTGCTGGTGAAGTAGTGCTCCTCCAGCCTGAGCACTTACCCCGCTGAATTCAGCCACTTGGCTCTGTTTATTTAATATCCAGTCAGCTGTGGGGAGTGGGGTTAGCCACAGCTTATAAAACTCAGTCAGCATGACCAAGATATAACCTCCCCCCTCCTCATCCTCCAACAGTCACACACACACATGCATACATAGGTACATGCACACACACACATACATACACACATCCCCGACGTGTAGATATACACTTCCTCCCATACGCTCCATCCTGAGGAGTATACCGTATGAAGACACGGGACAACCTCTCAACAGCAACAATAACGGCAACATAAAGCTCAGAAACAAACAAAGAAATAATCTGAGGAAGAAGCAGTCTTTCCATTTCCCCCCCCGTTATGTAAACTATCACACGTTCCCCTCACATCAGAGGTCAGCCCGGGGTCGCCGCGAGCTTAGCTGGTTGACTGGCACTAAAGATGACGGAACAGAAACAGAGCAGGAAGCAGGAGAGAGCAGCAAACGAGCTCCAGCCTAACTTCAACGAGTTCAGGAATGCATAACGTGGATGAATGTGAATTTATGTGTGTGTGTGTGTGTGTGTGTGTGTGTGTGTGTGTGTGTGTGTGTGTGTGTGTGCGGGGGTGTCTTAATAATTCTCACAGCAGCCCCATATTCATTCCGTCCTGCTGGGAGCGATCCCAGCATGCTCCATCCATGCCTCGACTGGCAGGCTCCATGGCAACCTCTGGGGTCAGGGGTCACGGGGAAAGGTTGCTTTTATCTGCTAATGAGGTCGGTACCTGGGGCTCTGTGTCTCTACTCCCTCTGTCTCCCTGCATCTGGGGGGGGGAGGGAGGAGGGGGGGTGGCAGTTATGAATGCCTGCCAGTGACACCAATGCCATCTTCACTCATCTCCTCGGAGCTGCAGCTCTCTGAGCGTGGGATGGGCTGCGGGGCTGCAGGGGGTGCTGGGAAACCAACAGTCCCCCAGTCTGGCTCCTCATTGTGAAATAAGTGTTCACATGCTAATGGACAATCGCCCCACAAGCCCGGTGGACGGCGTTCCCCCGTACCTCCGCTCCAGGAGTTTTGATTGATTGCCTCACGGAGCACCGCGGTCCGTGTAGCCGCGCTACTTACTGTTAGAGTGGCTTGTGATTGATGTGATGTTGTTTCGCCTCTTACGCACAAATCAGCTGTGCCGACAGGCGGCGTGGCTCGGTGACGGGGGGAGTCAAACAAACCCGAGGATTAACACTCACCTATTTTAAATCACTAAAGCTCAGAGGCACTTTAACCTCTGAATTATGGACGACTTAAAACAAATAGGTGTTGAATGAGAGCCGGGGCGTTCCGCTGAGCGAGCGGCTAGCATGCTTCCCCTCGCCAGCCTCGTCCCACTATATCACACGGGGCTCGTTGGCCCATGTGCCCCTTCAATGGGGCAACCAGGCACCCTCGCCAGCCCCCCGTCCCTCCCCACACTCCCTTACTCTCTCACACACACGCCCCCTGTCATGTTCGCAGGACTGAGAAAGGAGTCCATTAACTCTGATTTAGTGGCAGTGTCATGCGGTCCCTTTTGTGAGGTGGTGACATTCGGTGAAAAGGAATCAGAATTCGCTCCCCCTCCTCCTCCATCTTTCCTCCTCCTTGGCTCCGCTCGGGGGTGGTGCGCGGAAAAGAGCTTGTATGGGTCCGGTGGGAGTGTGAGGGGGCCGGGGGTTGTGGCCGGGGGTGGGGACGGGGATTGGGAGGGTTTTGCTGCCACATGTCTCTGAGTGGCGGACTCTTTGTGCCGGGGCCAGCCTGTTTGTTTAGCCTTTCCTCAGAGAGCTGCCTCACACATCGGTGCCTCATAGAAGGACTAAAGAGGCTAGCTAAGCCAGCGAGAGGTGAGAGAAAAGACTGAGAGACAGGCAAAAAACACAGTGATTGTGTTTACGATGAAAAGCTGGTCGAGGATCACGGCTGGGCTGAGCTCCTGTTGCGTCTTAACCGGAGCAACCCAGAACGAGAGCAACAGTAGAACGGTTTGGAAATTTGTAGAGCAACAACAACTTTCCAATAGCAAGATCAGAGACGCGGCGCCTCGACGTCAGATGTAATAAAATATCCCTGTGACCCGAGAGAGAGACGAGTCTGCACCTTGGGCCACAGGGTTAAAACACAGGTGAAGCAGTGGATGTTAAGACTCTCAGAGGTATCATTACAAAATGCTCAATATCCATTTACCAAAAATAGATAACATTTATTGTGCAATATTTCAAAAAAAACGACAGCTGCATCCTGAGTAATGCCATTATTGTGTAAGAAAAGATCTTGACTGCAGAAATAACTGATATCAATATCGGTAGTGACTTTCATCCTTTTGTGGAAGTCGGTATCACATTGTCCAAACGGTGAAAAACACATTTTGCATTGAAATTCTTCACTTTCTGACCACAGAGCGACAGAACTGACAGCAGGTCAAAAGGTCAGCACTAAATCTGAAAACTGGACTGATCTGAGAACGCAAAGGAGCTTCAAAGTTGGATGCTGAGGTTGAGCAGGTCCCACAGCTGTTACCCATCGACGGCTGTAGCTCCTGACCTCTGGAGGATCCGTTCATTTCTGACTCGGTCCAACGGTGTCGGCTCGGACGGCGATGCGCCTCAGTGTGCTCGGTAGGAAACGCGAGGGCAGAGAGGTCGGGGTTGATTATCCTAGCCCGCTTTCTTGGAAAACAAAATAAGAAAATGTTTACACAAACAGGAAGCTTAGCATTTCCTAATGATTGGAAACACGTTGAGCCGACTACTTACCGTCCCCCCCCCCCCTCCCCCCCCTCCTCCTCCCCCCTCCTCCTATGATAAACACACACAGATTGGGAGGATGAAGATGTAGTAACAGAACAGAAAACTATGAAATTAAAGGTGTGAAAGATGGAGGACTGGGAGCGATGATATTTCTGGACGGTGGAGCGTTCCAACTACAACCCCATTAGGAGCAGCCGCTCCATTTTGCTGCGTTCAGGCCCCCCGGCCGTGTTAGATCAACCGTAATAAGTTGCGAGTTTATGGACCTTTGCTCCCCAAATGTCTACCATGTTGCTAATTGCATGCATCTGTGGCTGGTGTTTTGATGTTTCGGCTCAGTGTGCAGCTGTCCACCCCATTTCCAACAGCCTCCGATTAAAAGTAGCGTGGCCCTCAGTTATCTGTGTCCAGCCCGTTTCATGGTGAGCGTTCGTGTGGTTTGTGATTCATCATTAGCTGTTGAACTTTCTGACTGACTGTCTGAAATGTCTGAGTCCTGAATTCGACTTACACGCGAGCACAAACTAAGTTCCTGAGTACAGGAAAAAGATCACCAAGGCAAATGTCACCCATCTATTTTCCATGGTGATTAAACTGATTCTGGGTCTGATATTGGTGTATTCGCATGCTTTGCCAAAGCTACGGTCCCTGATCTCCTATAAATGTAATGTCACTGGGATGTGAACACTATTAGGAGACGTCATCTGGTCCCTCCATCTTTGTCCTAACAGGTATAAATGTAGCCTCAGACGCTGTTTCAGGTCCTCCCGTAAATGGTGCAGGGTAATATCATCACCGTGCTCTTCAAACCACTCGGTGAAGACCGTTTTGATGGGGCCACTGTCATTTCTCATCCTGGAAAATGTCACCGCCATTGAGAAAGAAATGAAGGTTAACACACACACACACACTCACACACACACACATCCCTGTGTAAAACATCAACCAGGATTCCAATCATGTTGTGTGTGTTTTCCCTGTTTGCTGATGACTATTCACATGCTAACTTTAACTTTTTAGGTGATTTTGATTTTATTTGTGCTCATGGACATGTGTTGTATGTTGTTTGTATGTCTCCCTTGAAAAAGAGTCTTTGAGATCTGTGAGGTGACGGGGTCTTCGGTGTGTTTATATCAGATAGCAGGCGTCCATACTACTGTACAGGGTCTTGCAGTGCCATCAGAGCAGGGATCAGCTCTGTGTACGCCAGTGAAACCCGATCTTGAGTAATTGTCAGGATAAGGCGAGGGATTGACCTCTGCCATGAACCATATTTTCTGAAACAACACACACTTGAGCTAGCTTTGAAACAGCCTGTCCTCCAGGACCGGCGTGGCCTGTGAGGAAGCTAGTCATCGACTTTTTAGTGTATCTAAACAAAGCCAGTGGTAATTTAATTTGCTCACTCTTAGGTTCTCAGCGAGCGGACAGGCAGCCCCTCGCTCCCAAACGCCGTCCCTCTGCTGGCAGTGGATGGCCAAGGCCATGACATCACACGGCAGCAATGCTAGGCGCTGAGTTCATCTGGATAGGACAGGGATGTTCCACGCTAGCTTGTAAAGCAAAACCTGCTTTATAACTGAAGCAATGTTGTTCATGTACATCCACTAGAATCTAAAAGTCACTTAATAAATCATTAGAAAATCATTTGTCTTGATGTGACCGTTGGAGCTGGAACAACAATGCGTGGTCGTTGTTATTGTAAGGCAGGCCTCCGAATGGACAATATTTCATATCCCTGTGACATGTCAGAGCAGACTTGTTTGTTGTTATACCCCTCTCTTCGTCCAGGCAGTCTCAGACGTGGTGTTTGTGGTCTTTGGTGTTGTGACAGCTCAGATCCTGCAGCGTTCTGCTCACATTCCTTTCATCCCGACTCCCCCCCGGGGGTCGGCCCCACCTCTCCCAATCACTGCCCCGGCGTGAGGGAATCAGACAGATGCAGGATCCACAAAACTCTCGGTCAGGAAATAGGCAAGTCCATGTTCCCGACGGCACCCACCTCATACAAACATATGCCTAACTCGATTCTCAGAAATCTTGTTTGCCACAGCCAGACAAGTCAGAAATGGGGAGTGAACTGTGTCTAGTTCTGCTGTGTCTTCAGTATGTGGCTGCAGGGTAATTGAATTTGGATCAAAGACATTCATGTCTTTCAAAAAGGTCTAGAGGGCCGCTCAGTTTTTAGTAATAACAGAAACGCTTCCGGCGTTGACCTTCGCTGCCCCCTCCTACCTTCCTCTCCCCCTCTGCCCTCAACCTGACATCCATGCTTTGAAGGTCTCAAGTCATCATGCCCATTCTGTCTGATAGGGAGAGATAGAGTGAAAAATAGTTTTAAAAAAAGAGAAGAAAAGAAAATCTGGGATCGCTTAACCTGTAACCTATTCCCTCAGGACTGTGGAGGAATAGAGCGTTTTATTAAAATCATGGACAAATATAAAAGACTTTTTACTTTCAGAACACTGGTAAGAAACAGACTTCAAAGAAAAGAGCAAAATAATGAAAGATGCATGACCGGATATATCATATTTCATCATTCTCTTCGAGTATGAATAGGTTGTATTCCGAAACCACAGATATCTGAAATATAATAAATATATATATTATATAATATAAACCTGAATGAAGATAAAAGCTCACAATCATCTGAGGCATTATGACATCACACAGACACGACTTGTGACTGACTGTCAGATCCTAATGGAAGACATTCACGGTGCCGTGTGCTTGAAGGGCCCGTCCAATTCTTTGCTCCTATAAAGTTGATTGAATGGAAAAGGTCTCGGCCATGGTCAGCCATTACACAGACAGATATCTGAAATGACTGTATATATGGTCATGATGGTGTCATTTGTTGGGGAGGTGCTGCTAGACAAGGTTATTGCTGCTTGTAATAACTGGTGAAAGTGTGCCCCCTGGTGTCTGAAATATCCTTCCATTTATAAAAGTGCTCTTGCCCAGTCTTCAGAATATAAGACAATCTTTGAAATGAAAAAAATTAATGAAACAAATGGAAAAAATGAAATTACAATAGCTCAGTAAGTGGCAAACCTTAAAGGTGCAATTCAAAATATACATAAGTACACAAAAATATGCACAAGTGATTGCATGCATAAATGTAATCATAAAAAAGTAATAAATACTCAATTTAAACCATCAAATGATCAACATTTGAAAATACCTTCCCTAGATAATTGACACCTATCAGCCAGGTATCGTCTCCTGAAATCCCAATGTTCACTTCCTCCTTCCGGATCGACGGAGGCGTCCGAAGGCGGTGGAGAACTGCAGGGCGGACCTCTCACACAGGGTAAGGGGAGTGTCTGTGTCCAACGAGGGGACAGTTATGGACGTCTCCATTGGAACATCAGTCGGGCGTCCACTGCAGAGACAGGGGGAAGTCGGAGGAGAGGCGGAGCACGAGCAGGGGGCCCGGTCGGTAAGGGAGGGGGGCCCCGCGAGTCCGTCCTGATCTCCCCCTCCGAGCCCCTCCAGGTGGGCCTGGAACGTCGAGGTCTGTTGTTCCAAGGAGAGGAAACTTTCCTGGACCTTGTCAAACTGCGGGGAGAGAGAAGGTCTGAGTCCCGCTGGGTTTCTAAACCTATGAACAACATCCTGCTGTTTGTCTACCGGGTGGAGTGCCATGTACCTGCTCAATGTTGAACTGGAGCAACAGCTCTGGCCAGACTGACTCGCTGCTGCTGCTAACACTGTGGCTTATATGTGTGTGACTCCAGGCTAGCTCCTGTGAAACAGAGCAGAGGGTATATCTGGGTCAGTCCAAACACGGCACATTGAAAACTGTGGGAAATAACATTTTTTCCTGCATGGGTAGGACCTTACTTGCAGAAGTTGTGTGCTGTCCTCCTGGTGAGCCTGGCAGCACTGAAGCCTGCTCTTGTGCCGAGCCAGAACTACGAACAAATCCTTTCCCAAACACACCAGTATTAGAAACAGCCCTTATCTTGGCAGTTGAATGGAAATATCTTTTACAGCCACACACCAGATCGCCCTTACCTCTGCCTCCGTCCTGGCCGTGGACAGGTCTCTGTTTCCTCGGCTCCACTCCTTGGTGAGCGTGACCCCGGTGTGGAGCTCCTCCAGCTGAGCCCAGAGCCCATCCAGGCCCTCCAGCACGTCCTTCACGCTGGCCTCGAATTCCCCCTGCACCTGGACAAGTCTACGCAGCGACCGTGTCCTATCAGAGAGGAGTGTTGTGCGGGGTCTTAATGCGTTAATGCGGCTAAGCGGAAGTCGTCCGAGCAGCTAGTACGCGTGCATTGAACCTCACCTCTGCTGCAGGTAGGTGCTGAGGAGCTTCACCTTGTCTGTCAGTGAGGAGTCCCCCCGATTCGCCTCCTCCAGCCACGTCTCTGACACAATATCAGCCCCCTCGAGTGTTTCAGACACTGACTGTGGTGAGAGGGAGAGAACGAGGGTTGAGTTTAAGTTGAGCACAGCACTAAAAATGTAAGCATCATGGGGCTGCAAGGCGCTTTGTATTGATGTACCCAACAAATAACATATGTTCATTTATTTGCACGTTATAAAAATACTAAAACAGAGAAAGAAGCCCAACCCTGGAAGCATCTCAAGAAAAACAAATCAATATGGCGAACCTCAACATAAGAGGATGACAAACTAAATTGTGTCAAAAACATCATAAGGAGGAAAATGCTGTGAAAGACAGAACGGGAAGAGAAGAAAGAGAGGAGCTACTAGAACAGAGTGCAGATGACAGCAGCTCAGTGATGTGTCTGCTGCCCCGGGCTACAAACCCCTCTGTGCAGTGCGTACAGAAGTGCAGGGTCTGGTCTTTATGTTACCAACAAAGAAGACACAGCGATCTACATGCAAAGAGCAACTGAAAACAGAGGAGATGACGGGGTTATTGCCGGAGGCTGCTGCTTCCATCTCACCTCCAGTGTGGAGAGGAGAGCCTGGATGTGAGGCACCCCGGGGTCCGGCAGGGGCTCCTGGAGCACGCAGAGCAGCAGGCTGTCCACCAGGGCCAGGGCCAGGGGGACCCGGTGGCCTGGGGCCCTCGCTCTGGACACCCTGGGGAAATAAGGAGACCAAGGTGAGAAAAATGAATGAATAATTGAAAGGCTAACGGCAATACTTTATCACAAGCTTCACTCCAAAACTACATTTCTACCAGCTTCATATAATTCATTTATAGCAAAAACAAATGATGTACTAAAGTGATGACGCTTTTATAGATAGGATCCTCTCTAGTTTATAAATGGTGAATAAAAGCGTTTGGTTCTGCGCCTGTGTTGACCTAGTGATTACTTTGAGTGCTCTGGCTCAAAAGCATAGTTCAAAAACACCATTAAAAGGGAAAAGGAGCCCAGGCACCAAAACATTTTCCTTTTGATGGTGTTTTTTGAAAAATGTACACATGATGAACGATGAACTTCAGGTGATGATTTCCCCCCCAAAACGGATGTGTAATGTTCTGGAAATAGACTCTTCGTATGTAGATGGGTATGGGGCACCTGGTGGCTAAGGGTTAGGGTTAGGTTAAATCTGACCTAGGATCTGTGACATTCACCATCCGCCTCCCTCTCTCTCCAATCTCTCTGTTTCTCGCTAATGTAGACTATCATAAAAAGGCAAAAATGTTAAAATGTAATCCAAAAAAAAAGGTGAAATTATCAAGGTCTCACCCTGAATACTGGCTACTGCTTTGTTCTGTCACCACCTCATGCCGCATCCTCTGAGGGGGCTCCCCCTTGAATTAAAAAAAAAAAAGTCATTGAACAACCAGGATTAATACAACAGCAGGGTCAAGTCAGATAGGAGCCCAGAGGATGCACTCACCGCTCTCTGTCTGAGCCGCAGGCAGTACTTCAGAGCAAGGACACAGCCTCCCAGGCCTATCCACAGCACGCAGACCAGCAGCAGCCTCCAACACACCTCCGCCGGACTGAGAGAGGGGTGCAGCGGCGCCTCCACCTGGCAAACCGACCACACTGCACCTACTAGAGCTACACCGCACCAGCTCCGCCAGCGGTGGCATGCCTTTAGGGTCTGGGACCAGGTCCTGCGCTGCGAGCGGCCATCAGCAGGTGGTCGGGTTGACCTGCAGCGATTTAAAAGATACAGAGACATAAAGAGAGATACAGAGAGATACAGAGAGATACTGAAAGAGAATAGAGTGAAAAAGGAAAGAGAAAGTCTATTAGAGGCTGAATGGAAAGGGAAGAGATGTGCAGCTGTTAGACGTGGTGACAGATATGTAGCTAATGGAGCAGAAAAATATCTCAGCAGTTTGGAGCAAAGCCAGGGACCGGGGCAGTCACTTCACACTCCTCCTCCCCGTTTCAGCTCAGGCAATCAAGAGACCTGCCACTCAAAAAGCTGCCTCAAAGAGAAGCACGTACCTCGGCGGCTCCTGGCACCTCGGTTCTCCCTGCCCGTCCTCCTTCATTCTCTCCATCCATTTCCAAGCCCACTCCCATCCCACTCTGTCGCTCGGTCCTTTGCCCATCTGACCCTGACGGTATAGGGCAGCGGTCAGTCGAGGCGCAGGGAGCTCCGGAGACACAGACATACTTGTTCGAACTCTCAAGAGCGCGAGGCAACATGCACCTGCTCGATCTGTGATTAGTTCCACAACGTGATAAGCCTGTCCAACCGGCTCTGCTGGATGATGAATTTATCTAGGTAGTGCCTTTTTCTTTTCCCACAGTCCATCAAGGGAGGAATGTGTCAAACGTACCGATCACAATAGTCCGGAGGACGGGCCCCGCTCCTCATTACATTACATTACATTACATTACAGTCATTTAGCAGACGCTTTTATCCAAAGCGACTTACAATAAGTGCATTCAACATAGGTAGGCTTACAGACTCTTACAGACTCTCTGTTTGTAGAACCTTTGACAGCTGAGAAAGTAAACAGCCTGTTGAACTTTGGATAACCATTACTCCTCCTGTTGAGGCGAGCCCATTTGAAATCATTAAAAACCAAATCAAGTTTAACACCGTCGGTTGTTGGGACTTTTCAGCCATCACAGCTCAGAGGTGCAGCCACAGATCTGTGTAATGTCTTTATTCTGAAGCTGTGCTGCCATCTAGCAGTGGGTGAAAAAATCAAAACTAGAAAAAAAAAGGACAAAAATCACCTGTACACCCACTCTAACATTACACACAACCACCATACATTCAGGATGTGAAACAAAGTCGACAGAAAACACAATGTACGGATATAAAAGAATTTAATTTCTCAACACATGGACAACAGGACAAAATCACCTGCAACAATAAGGGGAATCACTGTACATGAGGAAACTCCAGCTATATCTTACATTATACAGGTCTGTTGCCCACAGACCAATATAAATAGAGGGTAGATGTTTTCCCTTTAGGGCGGCGGAGATGTGGCACACCTTTGGTCGAGTGCAAATCACAAAAACACTTCACAATGGCCACATCCCAGTGTATTAACCTGTTCAAACAACGGGAAAGTAAAATCTCTCTGATAGCACTTTTAAGCGTGTAACAACGCACGCAAAGTAAAAATAATCATCAACATCATAATCCCCGAGAAACTCACTCGACGCCCCTCCACAGGAAGGTCAGAGGTCAGGGTCGGCTACAGTAGGGATTCAGCGTCTTGCTCAAGGACACTTCAGGGCCTTCCTGTTGAAAGGCAATCTCCCTTCTCGCTACACCAATTCCTGTCGTTTTCTTCCCCTGAACTACTGTATGTTGTCATCACGTACCAACACTGTAGTATTATGTACTTGCAATACTTTCCCTTATACTATACAGGTTCATACAGTGGAATAAGGCCATAATAGTCTTTCCCAAATCACCATCATGCACAGTGTCACGTCCAGCTCCTAGGCTGTTTAGCTGCAACCCCGTGCTGATATCCAGAAATATTTCTCTAACTGGGTTAGACACCTAAAGGGATACCGTGACATTTTGAATTTCAGTCGTTATTGTTCTTCAAAAACACGTGCTATTGTGTGAAGAGGTTTCTACATTTGTCGTCAAGCTTCTCTTCTCTTCGGTTTCAATGAGAAACGCAAAACACGTCAAGGGAAACTTAAAAAAAAATGTAGAAACCTTTTCCACAATTTGACAAGCGTCTCACGAAGAGGGGAAATGCCCTATTAAAACGTAAATTAAAATCTAAAAATGTTATCCGTTTAAAGTATAGCGTTTTTTGATCATATTCAATAATAATAACTTTCTAACCAAGAAAAAAACGTTTCGGGTCAGTTGAATCCATAAGAATGTAATCCTTGTAAAACCAAAGGAAATGCGGAACAGTCACAACTGAAAAACATGCTAGCCCCACCCTGTACCTTGACACCCCAAGAGATTGCATCGGCTGCATTGTCAGTCTGGGGGAGCAACTGATCAAAAGTTCATTTCGCTGCGTTACTACAATATCACCGCTATGTGAATGTGGTCGAGACAGCTGAGGAAAAAATCGAGGGCAATGCAATTCATTCTGAACCTTGGGAAACCAGGAAGAAACAATCCAGCATGTGAAGAAATGTCTGAAATGGAAACTGAAAGGAGAAACATCACATCAAATATCAGCAACATTACGATAAAGTACAATACATTAGATAATATGTTGAGAGACCCGTACTGGGCGAAGACATGATGACCTTACTGGTGGAAGAGCAACTGCAGGGTTCCTACACATTTTCCATTTCATAACTTCCATGCCTTTTTCAAAACCTTCAATTCTTGACTGGATTTGAAGATTACTATTGGTACTCAATATGATGTAATGCTGATAGTGGCTGGACAATATGGCTGGCAAACAGTCCACAGGCCACATTTGCAGCAGTCGTGTGTTTATGGGAACTTAACAAAACTGCTCCAGACTTTTCGTGATATTGTTCGGTAGTCGGGAGTGAAAAATTGTCTGAAAATTTCAACGCTTTCCAGTTTTAGTTCATTATTGTGTACATGTTCTGCTGGCTTTCAAAACCAAAGCGTCCCATTTCTCCGCCTGCTAAATCCATTTTTCCTCTGCAGGTTTTGTCGGCTTTCAACGCTGCGACTCATTCGGAGGCATCTTAACACTCAACAGACACATAAAACTGTGCTGGTCATCTTGTCCATCTCCAATCCCAAACATTTCACCTCTCTTGTCTGTACACCGGTGTTGACTTCATGTGCGTGAGTGGATTTGTTCATTGGTGTGCGTACAGGCTGCTAGGGACTACATGCAGGGTCAGTCCCGGGGGGGGGGGCTGTGCTGGGTTCGAGGGGATGGGTCGCAGGGGTCACCGGAGAGGTCAGGGTTTGGTGATGTGAACCTCACTAGTGCCGCTGCCATTGGTGGTGGTGGTGATGATGTACTGCGTGGCAGCCTGCTGATTGGTCGGCTGCTGCTCCAGATGTTCAGCATGGCCCTGGATTGTGCTCTGAGGAATGGTCACCTGTTTGGTCTCCAGCTCAGCCTGGCCCTCGGAGATGACGTAGTGTGTCTGCAGCAGAAACACAACGGGGGAAGTTCAGTCCTTCGTGCTTCTTATTTTTTTTCTATTTCTAGGCTGTCACCCATAATGCAACACAAACTGACAGCAATGTCTAAGAGACGGTGTGCGCAGAGTAACGATGCCAAAAGACGTCACATACGCTTCTCCTCTACTAGTCACCCAGCTAACATGGAAGAGAGTCCAATATTCAATATTGATTTCACTCAAAACTGTTTAACACATTTCATACATAGAGTTTTAACTCAACTGATGTGTCTCCACAAATACTAAGTACAAGTTGGTTATTTTACTTTCACTTTGCTTTTGCTGGGCACCAAAATCATGACGACTGCCTCAGATGAATGACTACATGCAACTCCATACAGAGTGAACATAGCTTATTAGGATATAGGGAAGAAGAAAAAAACAGCTTCAGCTATGCACAATACAGTGATTGTCTCCACCAAAGCCATAGGCAGTATCCATTTTCCTCTTGCAGAAAGACATTATATAGCCCAGCATTCACTCACCGTTTTCACTTGGCCGCTGTTGACTCCAGATACAGGCGTGCTGGCCTCAGCTATCACATACTGAGTGTGGGGGAGAGCCATCATCTGGATCTCAGATGCTGGATGAAAAAAAAAAAGATAAACATCGATAGTCAGGTGACAATATTCCTCTCGGCCTGATTGAACGGTACACAGCCACAAGAGATGGCGTAGGGAGGGAACTCACGGTAGCCTCGGTAGTTCCAGTTCCCGGGGATGTAGGCGTGCTGCACAGTCCCCTGCTGCTGAGTGCCGGTAGCTTGGAGGGCGTGGCTCTGGGCTAAGGTCACTGGGGTCAGCTGGGCAGGGCTCAGCTCCTGGGAAGCCTGCTGGGAGGTGGGGCTTAGAGGCTGACCTGTGACCTGAAGAGAGAAGAGAAGATGGCTGCCTGAGTACCCATTCATGGTAATATGTAGTACTTTATTTAGTACTTTGAGATTCTCTGGATACACCATGATACTGTGTGTGTTATAAGTTACTCTGATGATGGTTTACCTGGGCGGCACCCTGCCCAGTGCCCGTGGGCTCAGTGACCTGAATGTGCTGCACTTGGATGGAGTGCTGGCTGTAGCCATGAGGGTCATGCAGCTGGCTCACATCCACCGTAGGATGCTGGGAATGTGGCGAGGAAGCCTGTAGACCAAACACACAGACAAGGACTACTTCTTACCATTTCTTAAACCACCTTAATCCACCCTGAGACATTTCTTCATAAATACCGTCAACCTACAGAGCAGAGAATTCAGCAGAGAGCAGAAAATGCTGGGCTATATATCGATCAGATCCTGCATCTTACCGGAGCCACTTGGACGACTTGGAGCTGAATGTGCTGCGGCTGGGCCAGACTGCTTCCTGCCTGAGAGACGGGGATGTACTGGATCCTCTGGTAGTCTCCCTGGGCTGTACGGTAGTCTGTGGTCAGCGTCTGGGAAAGCTCCGTCATGGCCTGGGTCAGCAGGTCTGTCGTCTGTGGAGAAATAAAGTCATGAACCTCAGGCGTAACATACCGGTCTGTTGTCTGAGGAAAGCACTGGATCATTATCTTCCATTTAGGGCTCATAGATAATCCTATATCACGAATCTATGGAGGCAGCTCCAGTGGGAAAGACGAAAGAGAACCTTACGAAGACCATCTTAGGAAAAATGTAGTGATGAGCAAAATGGAAAAGAATGGATCAGCCCAACGTGAGAGGAAAGGAATTTAGAGATACTTTGGCTTTAAACCAGATCACAACAAAAAGTATAGAGTCTGCAAAGTTTGTCTTAGGGTTATTTTATAGGTTTTATTATATTTACTTTTTTTCCCCTGAGTATGAAACACTTTCTTCTTTCCATTAATATATTTCTTCCTTTAACTTACTGGTGTAATAAGTGTAATACAGAAAGTTCTCAAATGTTCCAGATAGAAATGCAGACAGGTGAAATGCATGTTTGTCGTCTTCTCACCACTACAGTCTCAGCCGTGGTGCCATCTGCATTGATGACGGCAGGAGCGCTGCTGATAACAGCTGTGGTCAGAGGGGCCTGGATGGTGTTGGCCATCTGGGCATATTCAGGATGCTTCTTCCTGATGTGTTGCACCATCTTAGTCTGAGACACATGCACACAGAAATTATTTCTATTCAGCTAACCTTTATTTGATCAGGTAAACCAATCAAACTGTATCTCTTTTCAAAAGGAGACCTGGCAGCAGCTTCAAGACAAACACTAATATGCTTTTCACACTACACTTAACCCCTCACACTACACTTTCACACGTCTTTCTTAGCCCTGGGTTAAGGATGCATTTAACCCCGGGCTAAGCAGCGTTTCACACTTGCATTTTTGAGGGTTAACACCGCTTTTAACCCTGGGTTAACAAACCCTGCTACGAAGCAGGGTTAGCACCGCCTTTGTGGTGCTATCCCCGAAACGCGGTGCTAAGAACAATAGTGTGAAACGTTGTGGGGTTAGAATGTAACAGGGGTCAGAATGTAACGGGTTAGAATGTAACGGGTTAGAATGTAACAGGGGTCAGAATGTAACAGGGGTTAGAATGTAACAGGGGTTAGAATGTAACAGGTTAGAATGTAACAGGGGTTAGAATGTAACAGGTTAGAATGTAACAGGGGTTAGAATGTAACAGGTTAGAATGTAACAGGGGTTAGAATGTAACGGGTTAGAATGTAACAGGGGTTAGAATGTAATGGGTTAGAATGTAACAGGGGTTAGAATGTAACAGGGGTTAGAATGTAACGGGTTAGAATGTAACAGGGGTTAGAATGTAACGGGTTAGAATGTAACAGGGGTTAGAATGTAACAGGGGTTAGAATGTAATGGGTTAGAATGTAACGGGTTAGAATGTAACAGGGGTTAGAATGTAACGGGTTAGAATGTAACAGGGGTTAGAATGTAACGGGTTAGAATGTAACGGGTTAGAATGTAACAGGGGTCAGAATGTAACAGGGGTCAGAATGTAACAGGGGTCAGAATGTAACGGGTTAGAATGTAACAGGGGTTAGAATGTAACGGGTTAGAATGTAACAGGGGTTAGAATGTAACAGGGGTTAGAATGTAACAGGGGTTAGAATGTAACGGGTTAGAATGTAACGGGTTAGAATGTAACAGGGGTTAGAATGTAACAGGGGTTAGAATGTAATGGGTTAGAATGTAACAGGGGTTAGAATGTAACAGGGGTTAGAATGTAATGGGTTAGAATGTAACAGGGGTTAGAATGTAACAGGGGTTAGAATGTAACGGGTTAGAATGTAACAGGGGTTAGAATGTAACAGAGGTTAGAATGTAACAGAGGTTAGAATGTAACAGCGAGTTAAACATTAGCATTAAACGTTAACCCGGGGTCTACAAGTTTACAGTGTGAAATCCTGAACACTGAATACCCGGGGTCAATTGTTAGCCCAGGGTTAAAGAAAACTAGTGTGAAACATGAGATAAATTAACCCAGGGCTATTATAACCCAGGGTTAAAGTTAACCCTGGGCTAACATATTCAAGTGTGAAAAGCCTATAACAGTTGCAGATAAATGTCATAGAATGATGTACAGAAGTAAAATACAATCAAAACCACATTAAAGTTAAGTGCAAAGTAAAAATTAGCTACATAACTGCTCAAATAATAATAAAACGTAGCTACTTATTGAGTCTGCCTCAAGAGAGTCAAGCTCTGTGTAACACTGATTTCCATGCTGTAGCGTACCTGTCTGGACATGGTACTCACCTTGCTGCTGTACTGCTTGGCACAGTGTGGGCAGCAGACCGGCGCAGTGGCGATGGTGCCCGTCAGCTGGGTGTGCGTGCTCAGCATGGGGTCCGGCTCTCCGGGAGCAGCCGGGCGCAACTTACGGATGCTGGGAGGCAACTCTGCCCCGGGGTGATTCTTCAGTATGTGGGCTTTCCTTTTACTGGCACTCTTATACACCTGCACAGAGATGAGTTCATGTCACCACAACTACACTGAAAGCTGCTCAGGTCAGACTCAGGGTTGACATTGAATTAGAAGGCTGCCTTACACTTTGGAACAATGTGGACCTAGATCTTCTAGAAGTTCTGATCCTTATTTTTGATGGTGTGTGGGTGTCCTTCCAAGAAAAATGAACCATATACACATGGAAAAAGGGCCACACACTAACAAAGAAAAGACAAGGGCCTATTCCCATACATACATCAAAAACAGGTCGGGGAACCAAACCAACCTTGTCACAATACTGGCAGAAGTAGTCCCTGTTGGGCTTGATAATTGGCAAGGTGAGCTCAGGCACGTCATCAATACGCATCTCTGGGTGACGTTTGGACAAATGATTAACCTGCATCCAGAAAAGGTACAGGTGAGCACACTTGTGCACATGCAACAAATAAGAAGTCTTCTTCAAGTTGAAACTCACCAGCATTCCTCTGCGTCTGAATCCCATCATGCAGACTCTGCATTTGAACATGAAGCTCTCAAAGTCGGTGGTGGGCACCTTCAGTTTGAGGGTTTTGGAGCGGTGGACGCGGTCAGCCTTCTTGGCCTCTCTGTCAGGATTGTGCATGCGCTGCATGTGCTCCCGCAGCTTATCTTTCCTCTTAGGGTCACAAGGAAAGAAACTTTAGTACCCAAGAACTACACACATATCTCTTGGTATCTCCGTTTCCATGCTCTCCGTATCCCTCTTACCTTGAACTGCTTGCCACACGTCGAGCACAGGAAGTCCTTGCGGTCGGAGTGGCGTAACATGTGCAGACGCAGCTTGTCGGGCCGGCAGAAGGCCTTTTCACAGTCTCGGCACTGGAAGATCTTCTCTGAGTGGAAACAGCGGATATGCTTCTTAACCTAGAGGAAATGGTGTAAATGTCGATGGTCAATTCACTATTATACAGCAGATGGTTCCAGTCCTCGGTGATTTTATAACAGCTAAGAGGGTTTTGTCAATCCGCTTCACGTCACGCGCAACAACGCCTCTTAGCTGTTCTAAGATCACTTCATTTTCTAAGAGACATTTATTCTTAACCTGGATGAAGTCAGTAAAGGTCTTCTTGCAGGAGGGACAGGTGAAGCAGCCATCCACGGCGTGCACCCCCACGTGGTCTTTGAGCAGGTCCAGCCTTTCAAAGGTTTCGGGGCATAAGAGACACGAATAGGAGCGGTGCTCGGTGTGCAGCACCAGGTGGTCCTCCAAGGCCGAGTCACTCAGGAAGCTCTTGCTGCAGATGTGGCAGGAGAATGCGTAGGCTTCACGGCCATGGACCCGCAGGTGCTGATCCAGCTTGTCTTTGTCCCGGAAGGCCTTGCCACAGTGGGTACATTTAAAAGGACGGAAGCTCTTCCTGATGAAGAGGTGCTGCAGCGCTGCGTTCTACAATGGAAATCAGAGAGAGGAACTACTAACACAGGAGCACAACAATGTTTTGCTGACATGGATCAGAGGTAGCATTTTGCTGAGACTTGGGGAGAGGCTGACAGATGCAATGGAGTAATGGAGGAGGAGGCACATCCTCAAATGTCACATGAACACCATGGAAAATGACAAAAGGAATCCTTAAACATCATGTTTTGTCCCATCCTCCAGGCCCCGCCTACCTGCACATCCATCTTTGAGGGAAGCACGCATTGAGGAAGAGAGACACACTGTTGTAAAGCAAAACATGGCCGCCGTGACACCAAATAACAGGCCATCTAAAACACTGTTGCATTTCAGCGAGGACAGTGAGCTCCACTCTGCAGTCTTACCCGTATCCTCTTGGCACGGCGCATGTCCTGAGATGTGAGGTGGGCGTCTGCTTGGCTGCTCTGCGCTGGGTCCTCCTTCACTGGAACAGGAAGCTCTGTGGTGGAGGGCGGGCTGGCTGGCTCTGGGACTGGTTCCCCTGCAGAGGGCATTAGCTGGCCCTCTGCCTCGGACCCCACCTCCCCCTCCGGCTCCAGCTCCAGCTCCACCACCTTCAGCCCATTCTGGACGCCGTCCGTTCGCTCTTCAAGCGTCTGCTTCCCCACCAATCCCAGCATCTCCTGTTAAAAAGATCATCCATTGAGGACTGATGTCATGAGGCAAACTAATAATAAAGTTTTTCTTAAAATGCACTTTTGTAGATTTGCTTTTTGTTATTTACTATACATTTAATATAGTGTACGATTCTGTATTGTTATGCCTTTATGTAAACCACGCTTTTAGATGAGCGCTATATAAATAAAGTTTATCATTTTACCGTTATTGTGAACCTAAAACTCTGCAAAAAGAACATCCCAATATTGCTTAGTGTATTGTAGACATGTATAAATGTCTCTCCTACCGGTGTCTTTTCCCCACCAGCATCTATCAGTGGATCCAAACGTATAAATTTCGGCGGGCGTCCTGGCCTTCGTCCAGTGCCAAACCTCTTCCTGCCTCTTCCTCGACCACGGCCTCTGGATCTGAGAAGAGGAGGAGAGAGTGTGAACTCTATTATTTCACCGAGGTTGATAGACGCACAAGTATGAAGTGAGATCACAAGAATCTTTCACCTGGTGACAGAGGTCAGCTTTTCATCATGCATGTTGAGATGTTGCTGCAGTTGCTCGGAGCTCACAAAACGCCGGTTACACTCGTAGCAAGGCCAATTCTTCTCTTGCTCCCGCAGGACTGACAAAACAACACAAGGTGAGGACCAGTGATAACCACTACTACCATAATAGCTGTTATATAATAGCTCATAATGTTGAAATATGTCATTGATATCAAGCGGAGCCTCACCTTTTCTCTCCTCCTCCGTTACATTGTGGATCTTCTGGTTTACAAACTCTGCGTATGATGCCGCATACCAGACCTGCAGAAAGAAATATCATCGCTGTTATGGTTTATTTGTTGTTTTATTTATTACCAAGGTAACAACTTTTCTTCCAGGGGTCCACAAAAACATAACAAAAACTAAAAAAAGGAAAAAAATGAGCATGTGTGAAAGAATTTATACCTGGTTAATAAATTAGTTAAGGGTCTGATATTTACAGCACCATTTACAAGAAAATCTATTACAGTTTTTCCATTACACAAATACCATGCTGTAGGGGAAGGTACCATGTCAGTACCCGTTGTTGTTCCACTGAATTACCAGGTAGTTTTGTTTATTGCTTCTGTGTAAGTGATGTTGGAAAGCATCCTTGGAAAGCGGGCTAGCACTAAAAATGCTTGGGTACCTTACCACTTGAACTGAACTCAACTGTGCTCAAAACACCATGAGAAAATAAAACAGTTTGCACCTTGAGCTCCTGCTTGGGCTGGATGTTCTTGATGGTTGTGTAGAATATCTCAGAGCCGTACTGATAGGCTACCAGGTTCTGCTCCAGGTGGTTCTGGGCGGGCCGCACAAACATCATCCAGTTGCAGCTGTCCTCATCAGACAGATCCACCCACATGTCGTCAGACTTCGCTCCATCTTTGTCTGCATCCAGCATGCACAGCTACAACAGAGAGCGAAGAAAATGGGATCAGAGAACAGATCACATATGTGTGGCCAAGCTCTTATATTGTTGAGACACTCTTCTCTATTGCAGCTCCACTTTGTGATTTAGGTTGGGTGTATTTTTACAAGATGTCCAATACTATAGTATACAAAATAATTAAAGGCAATAAAAAAAACTAGTAATGCAGAGCGCTGGTTTACTTTGAGGTGAATGTAGTGGTCCTGCAGCTCGCTCTGTGGCACCAGGGGTCCCTCTACGGGCCCGAACTGTGTGCGTTTGGGAATGCGTCTCTTGGAGAACACCCCTCCCAGGAAGCGATCGATGTAGAGGACCAGAGGGAGGCTGGCCCGGGCTTTGGACATCACCGGCCGGTTGGGGATGGGGTGCAGGGGGCCGTGCTTCAGACACACAGAGGGGTTGGCATTATTACACTCCTCACACCCTGAGAGGCCACAAGAGGGAGAAAGCGGTAAGAGAGAGTGCAAAAAAACAAACAAAAAAAAAGCAAAAAAAAAAGTCCATCTGGGGTACACCAGGTTTTGTGCAAGCTTGGTCCAAGGTCAGGGGTGTCATAACGTGGGCGTAGTGCAGCCCTTTGAGACTGTAACCGTGATTAAGGGCTATACAAATAAACTAGACGAGTTATTTAATCTAGTATGGGGTCATAAAATGTTGTTTTTCTTTAATCTAGTAAAAATATCTGCCAGCAGGGTGGCATCATTTCCCTTCGTCCTAACAAACATTCACTTGTTTCAAAAGCTGCATTGGAATAAGTTATAATTGTAGGTTGACTGGCATTGGAAATAAGTTCAATCATGTCACCCCACTGGCAGATTGTCTTCACTTGATAGAAGAAAAATATAATAAAGAGTGAAAACCAAGATGGACCTTTTTCACAACACAGAAGGACCAGACGTTAGAGCAGAACAAAGGCTTCAGAAAGATACAAGTTTGTGAATCGACTGTCGTTTCCACAGTCGAGAGACAGAAGTGGAGTTAGTGTTAGTCGACAAAGCGTCTAAATGCATCTATAGCCGTCTTACTACTGACGGACCACAGAGCTTGAGGAAGCCACTCACAGAGGTTGTGAGGGGTGAAAGACTGAGGTTGGCGTGGCTCCCAGTCATCCAGCTCAGAGTCCTCGTCATCTTCCTCCTCAGAGTCCTCTGTGGAGTCCGTGGCCCCCAGGGGACTGCTGGGGGGGTCCGTGATGTCAGCCATGGAGGTGAGGGAGTTGGACACGGACAGCTGAGTTTGAGAGGGTCAATATTCACTCTGTTGTTCTGTTAATCTTTATTTATACAAGGTGGGCGACATTCCAGGAGTTATTTAGAGACCAAGTGTTGCACCCACTTTCCCTCAACCTGCCTTGTCTACTTCTACCTCAGGTAGTGATATCCTACATTTCCCAGAATGACCTTCGAGAGAACGGGCATGAACTTGGTGCATTGAGCTGTAGGTTATACATACAGGTGGAGAGAGTTGCATCTATTGTGTCTATTGAGGCTGCTGTCAGAGGAGAAATTGGTATATCTACCTCTTCTATAGTGGATTTCTCCCTGTATGATTGTTGAACGTCGGTGCAAAATAGTAGATTAATTATGAAATGTTTGTATTTTCACATGGAGAATAGACGAATACTACTCACTGTTCTGGAAAAGCAAATAGCTACATCCTCCCTACATCTATACATAAACAAATACGCCACCCTCACCTGAGAAACCGGCTCCAGGATGGCCTGCGGAGCCTCTGCCACGTTGCTGAGAACATGCAGGTTGGCAGCATTCATGTTCTGTCCACTGGGCAGCAGGACGGTGACCTGCAAGTTAAATCACTTTAAATTTGGTTTCGCTTTACAATCCTGTGAAAACGAGGTGGTTCGGTGAGAGGTGATGATGCGGCGATGCGGTAGGTAGACTTGCCTGTTGGGTCGTACCATCCTGCTGAATGTAAGCCACTTGGGGCTGATCAGAAAACACATTCTGAAAGAAATATAATGTTGTGAGCAAATGCACATTCTGACAGTCGGTAAACTTGGTAAACGTAAAAATAACTACATAAGAATTTGTGAAAATATTGTAGGTTAGTAATGACAACTAGGCAGGGTCGCCTAGCAGTTCAAAAAGTGTCCCATAATGAAAAGGTCCCTTGCTCCAGTGCAACAGCCATGTGGTGACTGACCAGGCATCGAACCCCCACCTGCTCATGCCTCCTCCTGGACCAGACCCCTCCTTACCTGAGAGCCATCTGCAGGGTGTATGTAGACCAGCGTGTGTTCAGCTGATTCCACCGAGGTATAGGAGTTCCCGTCGGCTGTGTAGACCACCTGCTGTTGCCCTCGGTCCGGCTGATCTCCGCTGTACACGATCTGGGCCACTGTGCCACCCTCAAAATGCACCTGAAACACATCGGCACAATCCATGACCCATCTACAACATCATTTCCCTCCCTCATCATGAGTCATCCCAAAAGATCATCCATATTTACTGTAAATTTAAAGGGAATTTACAGTACGTATATGAGTGTGAGAGGTCTTTCTACCCTACCAGGCTGCTTGGTAGGTGACCAACCATCATTTGGAGGTCCTATCCTAAAAACGTAATTGGCTAGCAAAACAGTGAAAGTGTCTGGTGTGTGTGTGTGTGTGTGTACATATGAGCATGACTTGCCTTCTTATACACCAAATATATTGCATTTTCATGACTCTATAGAGACAATCAATGTACCAAGCTGATCTCAGACAGAGGAACAGACCTGAGTGGCATTGCCTGAATCACTGTTAGGAGCCTGACTCCACACAGGAGATTCCTGCTTGGTCTCCATGGCAGCACGGTGCCAGGCCTGTCACCACACCGCCTATAATGCAGATAAGAAGATTTGAGTGATTTCAGTAACAGTAATGCAACATAATACTAGTGCAAAGCAAAACAGGGTGGTTGGTTTGGGATTTTAATCACATTTTAAACCAGGTTATGAGTGTTTTAAGTCGAGGCCTTTCATCATGCCCTTCTCAAAATCATGAGCAATAGTAGGGCTCACACTACAAATGAGGTAATGTTATCACTCTGCATGGATGATGGAGCCCTTAGTGTCTGAGCCTTATCAAAATGATATAGTTAGGAGGTGTTGGTGGTGAAAGCTGCTTGGCTGCAACATTTAAAAAGGAAAACGAGACAATTTGGTCGACATGGTGCACTGGCTGCCATCCCCTTGTAACGCGCACGCCTGTTGTTGAGCGACACATGCCAACTGCGACTGAGGTTTTTGAATCCCCAGTAACGTTTCTCTTCGGTTGACAAGCACACCAAAATAAACCAGCATGTCAGTTCTTACACAGAACGGTCAAACAAACCACTCAAACGGGGGTATGGGGAAAAACGCGGCTAATGTACGCTCGCGAAGGCGCTGGGGAAACGGTGCCAAAATGCAACCGCATGTCTGTGCAACACGCACGTTGAAAGATCGCAATTGTGTCAAAGTACTAACATATCTAGTTGGTATAATCAATAATACATTTAATTCCCCCCTATTTTAACCCCGCAGGTTCTCGGTCCCAACCGGACCATACCACAAAAATCAGCGCTGCAGAAACCCGGGCATTTATTGTACCGCAACATTAGCATTATTGCCATATAGTCCCGTTGTAAGGCCGACCTTGGAGATAAACATTACTTCTCCGGCTCCATAGCTTGGGCCACACTTAACAAAAGTGGGTTTAAAGCGATAAAGCCCCGAAATATTTGGTTAGACCCACCCGTCCCCCCGTTCTAGTTGAGCCCAGCCCTTCGGTCTACCGTGGAACAAGGAAGAACGGGCTCCATTTTGGGTGGGACTAACAACAACAACCATATTCGAAGAGACCCAAAGAAAAAAATAGATTTTCTATCAACAGAAATGCGCCAAACCGTCGCACACATTTAATTTATATTTACAGAAATGCCGTAGAGGAATCGAGCTATACAGCCGGTCGAGAAGCAATCCCTGGTTTTGTTACAGTTTGTAGAAAACGAACGAGTTGTTCTTACCTCAGAATGGTAGCTGCAGAGATGGCTGCATTGCATATATTAACATAATCTGCCTAGCAACACGCAGCAGCGTGGCTTGTGATTGGTGGATATTTACTGAGCGACAAAAGCAGTACAAATTATTTTAGAAATGTTTTTTTGCCACAAAACGTTATCTACTCGTGGGGATGATGTAAAATGTGCCAACATTTTTTAATGATGGTACCGTGCAGCGTATTTGTTAAATATCTTATTTTAATTTAGAGATCAATTTCACCCATTCATTTCGACCAATGAAAAAATTAGGCCCCAAATTCGTCCAATTGAATTAAACCTCATAATTGTCTGAATAAGGCACCGTGTCTTATTGCAGTACTATTTTCAAGTTATCCTTTCATGCCTGCTGCAACGAAAACGTAACATAAATATTTATTTAGTGTTCAATCAGATACTTTTATGGGTCATGCAACTTGCCTTTTCTGATATTTTTGACAGCAATTCTTACAGGGTTTCTTTGACATTTCGGCTATGTGCTCTAAAGATTTTGTAATATTAATAATTTGGCACAAATTAAACTTTATTGTAGTGATATTTAGCTAGACAGCTGCAGTACCTCCAGTAGCTATGTACTGTAAACGCTGTGGTGTTCCTGGCCTAACCAGCAGGGGGCACTCATATTCTACTGTATGGGGCAGAGTCCTACCTAATCACATGCTGTAAAGTTCCCCGAGTTGCTCTTTGAAACAGATTTAGTTCAGTTTATTTGCACATGCAAATGAGAAAAGAGGGAAGGAAAAACAAAATGTTCGGATGAGTCAGAAAGAAATCCCAGGGGCTTTGTAAAATCGTCTCACCGCATATGAAGAAAGAGAAAAACAATATGGCAAACGCAGATCACAATCCAAGCGTATTAGGCAAATAACCCAAATGAAATAAAAAGTCAGCATGGGAGAGAACGGTACAACGTATAAGTAACAAGTAAGGGAAGCTGGACAAACACATGATACAGGGAGAGAGAGAGGGTAGTAGTGAGAGGGAGGGTGTGTGAAAGAGACAGAAAGAGATATTAAGGAAAGAAAGAGAAGAATGAGGACAGAGAGAGTGTTGTGTTGTGTTATTGAGGGATACGCCTCAAGTCTTTTGTTTCAGGTCTCAAAGAAATAGTTCATGCCAAAATGAAAACTCTGTCTTTATCTACTCACCCCCATGTCAGTCAAAACTCCAGGAAAATATAGGAAAATTAGGTAAATATTGAATTTTTTGACCCACAGTGCAATCGTTTGGCTACAAAACACTATGCTATACACATTATGCTGCATGAGCTGTTTGGAGGCATTTGATGCTTTTTTGAGCTGTAAAAATGGCCCTGTTAACTTCTAGTTCACTAGAAGACTGAGACTACAGGGGCTAACTTGCTGTGTGTTTAGTGGTCCTATATGAACTTCAATGGAGTTTCAACTGACATGGGGATAAGGAGATAGCGACTGAATTTTCATATTGGAGTGGACCATTGCTGTCATTTTAAGAATGGGAGTCCATTAGGAGGATACCCTTAAAAAATAATCGTAATAATAATAATGTGCAAAAAACAAAAAAGTCCAGGGTGCAAAAAGTGAAATGTGCAGTAGTAGTTGTAGGGTGTGTGTGTGTGTGGGGGGGGGGGGATGTCGCTCTGTGGTACACCTGCTGCTGAACGTGCTCCTGGCCAGAGTGTCATGAAGCGATGACCAGCAGTTTGACCAACAGTTTGACCAACATTCTCCTCTCAGCCACCACCTTCACCGGGTCCAGGCTGGCCCCCAGGACAGACTCCGCCTTCCTCAGCAGTTTGTCTATCCCAGTGGTTCTCAATCCAGCTCCAGGACAGGGGGTCCTTGAGGACTGGATTGAGAACCACCGGACTATCCTGTTCTTGTATGTAGCCTCAGTGTTCCCACTCCAGTTCAGCTTGTCATCCAGGTGCACTCCTAGGTACCCGTAGGACTGCACCAAGTCTACGTCCTCCCCTCGGATGGAAATGGGAGTGATTGGTTCCTTACTCCTCCTGACATCCACCACCATCTCTTTGACCCCCCACCTCCAACACATCCAACAATTGCAGAGTCAAACGATAACTTCTGCAAGTGGCATGACTGTGTTGTACCTAAAGTCGGATGTATAAAGAGTGAACAGGAAGGGCACCAGGACGGTCCCCTGGGGGCCCCCGTATTACTGGCAAAATGAAAATTAGCACCATCATCTGCTTGTTTCACACAAGGAAACAAGACAAATTTACACTTCAGCAGACTTCGGCCTGTTACTCGTTGGTCTGCTGTTACCTGGGGACCTAGAATTGAATATTATTCCCCAGCCTCGGTTTTTTTCCAGAGGCGTTTTAGTTCTACTGAGGTATCTTGGGATCGAACTGACACATCCCAAGATTAGAGTTAGGTAGTGTAAATTAAACATGTTCTAACACGTGCAGAGACTGCTCTTTCAAAATGAATAACCACTAAGTGCTCTGCCTGAAGCAAAACTACATTTTACATGATGGGTTTTTTTTTCCAGTAACAAATAAAAATGCAACGCAGGATACGATACAAATGTCACAACAGAACTATAAGTCCCTATAGGAATATTTTATTGATATTTTATACTATAATTCATATTATATCATAATGAGTGATACTGTAGGAGAAAATAGCATAGTATTTAGTACTATAAGCGCACTATGAATTCACTGAGTACCACAGAAACCACATAAGTCCATATAGGAATATTATAGTGATTTGCCACAAGGTGGAATGTGCATTGACAAAATAAGACAGGTCGACTAATTTACACTGAAAATTGTATTTTATGAACTAATGCCACCAACATGGGCCTCACCCACCCCTCGCCCTCCTCCACGAGAGAAAAAAAATGGTAGAAAGGAGTCAAATCGATGGGTAACTATTTAATTTTTTGAAGAAATAGTTGAGGAGCTGTGTATATTTTTATAATGTGTATTTTCCCTCTCTAGAGCAGAAGTGAAATGTTTTGGTTTCGTTTGCTTGTAGAATTGTAATGCTGTTTGTTTGTTTTTTATCATATATTATTCTAAAACATTATGTATGTATTTAAAAGAATACTTTATTTAAAACCCTCAATCATTCACAAATATTGTTTTTTTTTTCACCCTCAAAAATTTCAGGCATTACGATAAACTAGCTAAATATAGCTAAATATAAGCTAAATCTATAATATGAGCTAAATCTATATAAATATGAGCTAAATAGCTTTAACCCCTTTCCAAAATGAGTTTTACTTAAATGTCAGCAATCCTTTTGTAAGAGCAGGTGTCAGTTTTTTCAAATAGTGGATATTTACTTTTGGAACAAAGCTTTTCATATAGGTCCATATAGCAAATATTTAATGTGACTATATCCAAACACAGGAGAGTGTCAAAGGATGCCATGCAGGATCCTTAGTCCTGCACTCTTGACTGACAACACCCTCCTAACAGTGTTTCTTTATTGTTAGTTCTACAAGGCATCCATTCAGTTCAGAGGCTATACAGCGTGTAAACTACATCATGTATGCTGGTGTATATACAGAGTTAATGAATGGCAACGAATACATGAGGGTGATAGGTGATAAGTGGTGAGGAGCAACACAGTCCCCAGTGCAGCTGTAGAGGGGGAGGGGAAACGTCTGATGGCGGCCAGCAGGAAAGACTTCCTGTATCGCTCTCTGTCGCACCGTGGTGGGATCAGTCTATGGCTGAATAAACTCTGCTGCTTCAAAACCATGTCATGGAGGGGGTGGGAGACATTATCCATGATGGCCAGCAGTCTGGCCAGCATCCTTCTCTCTGCCACCTCCTCCAGAGTGTCCAGGTTAATCCCCATGTCAGAGTCAGCTTTCCTGATCAGTTTGTTTACTGTTGGCATCCCTGGCTCTGGTGTTAGCACCCCAACACACCGCCGTATATATACGGATATTACTGTATGTATATTACTGTATATATTACTGTATATATATACGGATATTACTGTATATATATTATAAGTATTTGGTGGGGTTTTGTCATAGATATGCAATATTATCCCTGGCCTCCAGCATTGTGACCCTGAATTAGTTGAATTAGAGTTAGTTGTTTTATGATTGTGCAGTTGTCTGACAACAGATACAGAAAGATATGTAGAGAAAACAATACTTGTATTATCAAATACATTTAACTGAAAACCTAAATAAGTGACCACAGACTGAGTAAGAGGGGAAGTATATACACTTCCTAAACTTGGTGGGAAACCATTCCCTCTGCCTCGCTTCCGGAACACTTCCGGAACACTGTTTCAGAGCACATGATTCCATATCCGGTAGGGCCAGCTTTTGGGGAAAGATCCTGCAGTTTACTATATCGAGATGGTTCACAGCATATGGAAACCCTTGCCACCTAGAGTAGAGTAGGTGGTCATCTCGGTCATGGATGCAGCTTTTTTTTTTTTTTTTTAAATCATCGACTAGTCATCTATTATGACAGCTAACAAATAGCTATAAGGATAGCTAACTAAAGCATACTACAGATAATTTATTAAAAAAAACCAAAAAAACTCTTGGGTGTTCGTTACTGTGAGAAACAAGAATGGCCGCTAAACAAAAATGTTTTTACTCATTTAAAGACATATCTAACCAGTAGCTTTATAACATCTCAAACATCACGCTTTGGATAAATCAAATAAGCCTCTCGCTGAAAGACATATATTGTGAATGTGAGCCAAAAAAAGAAGCGGTCTAGCCTCGCCTACGCCTAACAGGATCAAAGCGAAAACGGAAGTAGACTGGAAGGGGGGAAACCTCTCGCGCTGCCTCAGCACTCTCTGCTCGGACCTTAACTCGTCGCCTGATGGCGCAATGTGTTTCTCGTATGTATGAAGCGGGGAAATCAGGGGAGGGAGGCAGAGGTAGGCTAGACGCGCCACAGCCACGGTTCACATTTCGAGAGAAGACGCACAATTGCCCTCCAACATTTCTGTCGATCTCGGGTTAAAAAAAAAAAAACAAGCGGAGCAGGATTTATCCGGCTCGTCGGAATAGGTTATCATATCGTCCCAGGACTTGGTTTGTTCTTTATTTTCCTGGACGCTACCTTTCAAATATAGACCTACAGGATATAAGTTATTTACAGTAGCATAACCGGAGATCTTGGAAGATGGGTTTAGTCCCAGCTATATTTGTCCTTATTTTGGGCATTGTAGTTCCAGCGCTGGCCGGCTATATTGAGGTATGGATGCTTTACTACATATTTTTCCATTTTATCCTGTAGTGTTATAGGTTAGTATGACTTGTCGAGTGTGCGTTTGCTAAAAAAAATAAAATCTTTTCGGCCTATATTTTGTCATCTGTACATTTTAGGTATTTATTTCTAAGCTCTGTTCATTTCCTAAATAATATTTAATTTTATTACACTTTATGTGACGTTCTTATATTTTTGGCAGTCAAGATTCCTATATAAGTAATTGATCGGATGATTTATGGTTTTATAAATGTATTAAGCTCATATGTTTCGTTTAGAGTTTTGCCATGAAGGGTGTTATAACATCTAGTCATGGTTAAATATTGATGAGCCTGTGTTTGGCCATCCTTCACTTCATTCTTGCGCATCGATTGCAGATTGTTGGTGTGAGTTGTACAATGTGGGGCCGGATGGGCTACAACAAGAATTATAGCAGGGTTGCTGCAGAGATCAAATGAAAGACAACTGGCGCTTTGTCAGGCCTTTGGGGACAGAGGGGACCTATACAACACGCCACATGTTATGTCTACTCCTTTCCAGAACCGTTGTCTTCATCAGGAAGAATATATAGCCTACATATATATATATATATATATATATATTGCCTGTATTCAACCTCCAGCTTACAGTGTGTCAACAGGGTGATCCCAGCTCGTTGACTTTAGCGTTACAGGAATTACCAAACCTGGGAAGCATAACCACTGCAGGCCTATATGCTTATTAAAGGAGTTTATGTGTTTTTCATCTCTAATATTTCAATGTCTGGACTTTAAATATCTCATTTCGATAAGGTTGTAATCCATATTGCTCTTTGAACTATAAAACTTTACTGCACAAAAGTCCATTTGGTCCATTTGGTGTATAGCAGATCCTAATGACCCCATTGTTTTGTAATACACACACACACATACACACACACGCACACAAACAAACTCGTGCTAGTAGCCTACCTGATGTCCCAGTTTCCTGCTGGCTTATTGGTTATTGTCCCTAGACACCGATGCCTGTAGTGTCAGACTTGTGTCACAGGATAACAATGCACCCATTTTTCTGAGCAAACAGAACAACCCCGGTGGAGAGTCAATAGACGTGTTCCTGCTCACTGTTGATGCAGCCACGACAAAACATTTTAACAAGACGTCTCCTCCTGGCACCATTGTGCAGCGTACAAGTGGTTATCGGGGGAATGTTTTCTCCCGCATTTGCGTCAAAAAACCTCAGCCATTTTGAGGCGGTATTGGCTGGCATTGTGTGGGGCATAATGGTTATTATGTCGTCTGCAAAATCCATGCTGCCGCTAAAAGACCTATACCCTCTGAAATGATTGCCTTTTCAGTCCATCCCTTTCCACCGTACAAAAGAAGTGATCAATACTGCAGCGTTTCTCCTGAGATGATTAATGACTCAAATCGATGAATTATCCCGATGAGTCTAAATTGACAAATGTCTGGTGGTTTACTTGGAGCCTGGGCTGTGGGCCGGCTGCTGAGGATCCCTCTCTGATTGAATCGATGGCTTGTGCTACAGGCCGGGGGAGTGTGTTCACGGTTGTTGCTGTCGTTGCTAGTGGAGCCTGGCGGTGTGTGGAGAGCCTGATGATCTTGTAGAGAGACAGCTGAGGTAGATGTTGCTGTGCTGACATGCTGACTGCACACCCCCCCCCTCCCACCACTCCCCCCTGACCTTGAGCTGAATTTATGAGCAGCCTGTGCGAGCTCAGAGACCCACACCTCTTGTGTGCTTCACTATCCAGCACGGGCCTGCCTGTGGTCAGATGGATTACTCCCTTTCGCCCCCCCCCCCACCCCTCCCACTCCATTGTTCTGCTTTTTGCTGTGTTGTGCTTGTGAAGGTGTCATTGGAGAGGGTCTCTTCTTTAAGCGTGGTGGGATTAGCCGGCTACTTCAGCTGTGTAAACTGGCTCTGTGTTGTCGGGTACCTGCGAGAGGGCTCGTGCTTGATTGTGATCTTTTGTTTCCTCAGCTGTGTTTCCCCCCTCGGTGTCACGCGCTTTACAGTATGCAGTGATTTAAGAGTGTTGCTGCTGATTTCTAGCTTCTTTACCCTCCACATCTTGCCTTATAATGTCCCCTTTTTCATCTGGAAACACAATTTCAATTTATTTCAATTTGACTCTCTCTCTCTCTCTCTCTCTCTCTCTCTCTCTCTCTCTCTCTCTCTCTCTCTCTCTCGTGGAAAAAACCTCCCAGAGTGAGCCTGTTCTGGAGCCAATTTAGAAATGGGGCACAGGCTAGCACGTAGCAAGTTATCCCAGAGAGTTGCATCACGCCAAGGCATTTGCTGATACGGCTCCCATTGGATTAACAGAATAGCTGGAATAGTTAAGGCGTGCAGTACATCCCATTCTCTGCCGACTTTAGCAGGCAGTAGCCATGACGCCGTCAAAAAAACAACTGATTGAGAAACAGTATTACGCAACGCAACAGCAGATTTATGTGCTCGTCATGAAGTATAAAAGCTTGTTAATTGTTCCCCCTTCCAGCGGGCCTGTAGCGTCACGTATATATCAACACGGTCGCGCCGGCGTGATTCCAGGCAGGATTGGTCTTGTTTGGTTTGGGAGAGTAATTTAAAATTCTCGTGTTAAATTACCCAGGTGGCCGAGTGACCTTGGCCCTGGATCAGCTGTTTGCAAACATGTGTTAGTCAGAAAGGCCTTTTACAGTGAAACGACAGGCTTTAGAGGAGCGGGCAGGCAGATCCCATCCCAGCAGAGCTCTCTGAATCGGATAGAAATGCTGAGTGCTGCTGCAACCCGGTCTGTTCTACATAGCCCTCAAAGCGCCTGGTGCTCTGTGGTTGCAGTCCTCTTGCAGCAGCATTTTTTATTCTTATCGTCTAAGGCCTGTGTTGTGTGTGTGTGTGTGTGTGTGTGTGTGTGTGTGTGTGTGTGTGTGTGTGTGTGTGTGTGTGTGTGTGTGTGTGTGTTTGCTCTGGATATAGGCCGATAGTGCGCAATTGCATGTGAATGAATGCCCCCAGTTGGCTGTGATTGTCAGGGCTGGTGCTATAAAGCCCTCCACAGTAGGGCTGAATGATGCCTCGCGGGGGGTGGGGGGGCCTTCTGTGTGGTCCTGAATAGCTGGGAAAGACCTGGGGCGTCGTCGCCACGCAGAGGTGGTAAAGACACCTCGGAGAGACGGCGGCTGTCGGAGAGGTTTCACGCCTGAAAACACCCGGAGACAACAACCGGTATCAGTACTTGCGCTTGATAATGATCTCTCACAACGCCATTGTGAGCGGTGCAGCACATGTTAAAGCCTTCCACGGGATGTTTTTTTCTCTAAGCTGTAAGGATTGCTTCTTTGACCTATGGCGTATTGTCCTGTCAATCAAGTTGAAGGCAGCAGCATGCGCTCCATCAGCGGAGGAGCGGCCTCACCTGCCCTTGAATTGATAGATTAGTGCCTAAAACCCGTGCTTTCAGATGTTCGGCCAGCCCCGTATCCCTGTCAATCCTCTTAACGGAGAGAAACACTCGGTGCCTATAGCTCTGCAGAGTGAAAGGTACTAATCCCAGAGTCCTACCCCGCTCTGTCTAATACGTACTCTTATACACTCGCTCAGTCAAACCCTTATTTCCACACCCCTGCAGAAGCAAACAGACTTCAAAGTGAGGCAGAACACAGCGAGTCACCTGGGTCTAACATCAGCGATGTATGCTGAACATCAATGTCTGATCTATGCTCTATGACTAACACTCCCTTTCATTTCCTCAAAGATACCGTCCCTCCACTCCGCTCAGTTCATCTACGCTTCTCTCTCTCTCTCTCTCTCTCTCTCCAAGCCCGTGCACGTCTCCTGGAGCAGTGCCATCGACAAGACACACTCTCTGCTCATCCCGGGGATTTAAATAGAGAGGCCTCATCAGGCGAGCCTTGTTCTCACGATGCCAGGCTTTGTCTCCCAGGCTCCGCGTGCGCTCTAATTATCCCGAGTGCGCCGTTGCCTCCATTCTGCCTCTTGAAGTGGTGTGTGTGTGTGTGTGTGTGTGTGTGTGTGTGTGTGTGTGTGTGTGCGCGCGCGCGCATGTTTGTGCGCCCGAATCCTCTTACAGCTCAGCTCATCATATATTTAGTCACTTTTCTCGGCGGCGGGGAGCTGGGCAGAGTTGCGCAGAGTGAGCGGGTTCAAATCCACACACTCTTGACTGCACCGGGGCTTAAGTTGCACAAGGTCCCGCCGTATATGCGGGCCGATCTGCACGACCCCGTCGCAAACCCGCCCCTCGTGCGTACCGAGCCGCGGTGTGTGTGCGCCACTACTACACAGCCGAGTCCCGTTTTCCACAGTAGCCGGGGGTTTGGCCGCGTGTGAATTCCTTTCGTCAGTTTATATGCCACAGTGCTCAGGAATGCGTAGCCCGGAGTGCAAACAGCTCGCTGTATTGTGCTGCAGCGTTTCACCGGAGCAGCTCCCCTTTCCGGTGGTAGGGCTGAGAGTGACTACGCACCCTGGCAAGTTCAGGAAACAACAAAAAAAAACATTCCTTTTAATCCCTTTGGCATTTCAGACTTTATTTATTAATGTTTTTTTTTCATTTGAGAAAGACAATGCAGTCAAAGTAGGTGGGTTAAACCATGTCACCCCCCCCCCTACTCAGCCTGTGTGTGTGTGTGTGTGTGTGTGTGTGTGTGTGAGAGAGAGAGAGAGAGTCACTGTTGCTGCTTGGGTTTTTCTTCCCATAAATAAAATATCTGCTGTTCTATCTGTGAGTTATGGTGTGTCTGTACCTCCTCTGTCCCCTGTCTGTCCATGTGTCAGGAGGACTCTTGGCTGTCTGTGCATCTGTAGGGCCTCTCTCTCCCCCTCTCTCTCTCTCTCTCTCTCTCTCTCTCTCTCTCTCCCCCCCCTGGTCTTTATCAGGTGTGCAGCTCTCTCTCTCTCTCTCTTGTAGGCTCAGTGAGTCATCGGCAGGCTGGGGCGAGGCCTACACACTGATTTATTTGCCTGGTTTTTATTTGCCTGCGCCAAACGGAAAGAGAATGGAGGCAGGCGGTGTAGGAATCAAAGAGCCAGTTTAACATTGTTTCCTTGCCGTCTGAATGTAGGAGAATGAATTACTCAAGTGCTGTGTTTTTTTTCCCTCTGTGTGTTTGAACCCGCGCTCAACTGAGTTTCGTCTCTCTTGTCGAAACAAGAGCATTCAAATCAGACCCAGTTTTCCAAATCTCACTCATAATTGATGTGGCTTTTCTTAGCCCTTTGTTGATTTGTTCCTTTTTCTCTTTCTCTGTGTGTGTGTGTGTGTGTGTGTGTGTGTGTGTGTGTGTGTGTGGGCGGGTATTCCTGTGTTTGCATCTGTTTGTGTGTGTGTGTCTATAGGATGTATTCGTGTAGCAGTCTGCCTGTGTGTGTGTGTGTGTCTGTGTGTGTGTGTGTGTGGCTTCTTGTTTTCTGTAGATGTGTGTGTGGAGCCGTTGTAATTCGGTGCCCGTTTGTTTGTGTTCCTTGTGTGCGATAGTGATTTGACAGCCATGAAAGGCGTGTTTGATTGGGCTCTTCCCCCGGAGCTATCTGCATGTGCAGGTTAGCTACCGTTTATAGCTGTGTTGTCGGGGCGGGGGGGACAGGCAGGATGGAGGGGGGTGGAGGGGGGTGGTGGAGGGGGTCAGGGAACTGGCTGGATGACTGGCAGGCTGCCTTGCTGCCATAGTGCTCTGTTTTGCTGAGCAACACTGCACAAATACTAAATCCGCTGCCAGGGAAAACAAGGCATGTTGGTTCGTCTTCCTGCCTGCGTTCCTCCATACCCCCCACCGTTCCCTACCCCACCCCTGGAGTGGAAATGGTATCATCCACTGGAACCAAGGGCGGCAGGGACTCCATCCTGTGATTTTTTTTTTTTTATTATTCTTTATTAGTTTCTCCTCCTTTTTTTTCCCCCCCTCAGGAGAGAGTTGGGGGGAAAATGAAAATGTCAGAACGGTAAGAGATAGAAGCAGTGCAGTGTAACAGTATACCCCCAGAGAGAGGCCTGTGCTGCTGCTGCTGCTGCTGCTGCTGCTGCCGGTACACTGGCTATGTGACGGCCCTGTTAGCAGGCTGTCTGATACAGCACTTTCTCAAGGAGAGGGTGGCCAAGGACAAACAGCAGCCCTGTAGGATGGCCCACCTGGGACAGAGACGGGGCAGCTGGGAGATTCCACCTCGGAAGTAAGAGGGAGAAGCTATTGTACCACCTTGCACGAGAGGCAGAGTTTTTTCCCCCGTAATAGAAATTAGATGAAAATTTTCCTTTCGTTTTTTCATGTCTGTCAGCTCTTACCTTCATGCACTGTAATTAATTGAATGAGAGGTGTTCATGCGTGAAGGATAGCTGAGGCCCGTAGATCCCCCCCCCACGCTCCCACAGAGGAAATAAAGAGGTGGTCGGCGCGCTCTGTAATTCAAAGGGAAGACTAAACCTAAATGAGAAGTAGACTTCTGCTGGAAAGAGGAGAGAGATTGAAATTGAAGAGTTCATTGGAAGTAATTTCCTCAGTCTGAAAAAAAAAAAAAAAAAAGAAAAGAAAACTGAGCGAGGGGGAATTAATGTAGCTTGGCTGCGTCACCGCACAGATGGAAGATTGCGAGAGCAGGAAAGCCCGAGGAATGAAGGACTGAAGGACACACATTTACACACTGACAGACAGACAGACACCAACGCGAAGGCTGGCAGCGACTCCCACAGATCCCCCCCGCTGCAGTCGCATGTAAGCAGCACAACAGCTGCGCTACGCCACGTTAGCCTAGCAGGAGACGAAAAGGTTGTATGTACAGTTCCCGAGCGTGTCTCCTAGCGTGTCTCCTAGCGTGTCTCCTAGCGTGCCTCCTAGCGTGTCTCCTAGCGTGCTTGGCATTCTGCACCAGCCCTGCCCTCCACCCAGATCAGGCAGCGTCTGAGCAGTGACCCCCGATATGATTCTCGTAGTATCTCTCTCAGTAATTCCTCCACTAATGACCGGTGGAGGTTTCCGTTATCTGTCACGAGAAGTTGTTAAAAGACCATTCTCAGGAAATGACCGCATCAAAACCACGCATGCCGAGAGAGCCGCCACTCCGCGAGTCGGAGGGCTACTCGTGTCGCCAGACGTCACGTGTACATTTTTTAGCCACAAAGTACCAATCTGAAGAAATGGCGCCGTTCTGTGTAATGTGCTCTGAAATGGACGAGGACTGGCTTCTTTTTGTGTGTGGAGCTCGTGAACGCTGCTCCCGTTCACCTTTGTCAGCCATTTTGATCCGAGATAAAACCCAATCAAGCACCTCAGAGTGTGCCATTAGCGTGATGATGAGTGAGTGTCGCTCCGAGCCCCGAGTCAGAAATAGTCTGCTGCTGTTTTTGAGACAAACCCATTAAACGTCATTTGATCTTTAGCAGCTAATTATAGAGCAGCTAGCTGTCTTTACCAACCTCCACCCCCTCGTTCCCCCCCTCCACCCTCCAACCATCCCCCCCCCAGTGTTCATCACATCCCGTCCTTATGTTTCAGGAGCCTATTTAGCACCGCTGCACTATTATTGAGGGGCCGCGAGCTGACAGGCAGACATTGCAGCTCGGTCATGCGAGGTTGCAGGGATTTGTCAGGCCCGCGGTCAGCGTCGTCACGTTGGCTCGGCTTTTGGGATCTCTCCCAGAGAAATAGCAGGGTGCCGCCTCCCGCCCTGGCCACATACCACAGCGAGACATGCATAGGGGGAGGCGGGAGTGGGGGGGGTGGGGTTGGGGGACGAGGCAAGGTCAGGGGATTGACGCAAAGAAAGTATACAGTCGACAGGTCTAGACGTGGATGCTCCCGCTGTGAAGTCTGCGTCTCCACGGCGACATGACGGATGAGTAATATTCTTCTCTCATCTGATTGAACCCCCCTCCCCCCCTCCCCGACTCCACCCCCATCACCCCTCCCCCCGCAGCAAGGCAGAGGGAGGGCAGAGCAGGGCTTAATGACAGATATCTACATTACATTCATCATTTTCCCCTGGCAAAGATGGCCGCCCTCGCATCGCCTAGAGGCTAATGCAGACGTGTGGGCTGTGTCTCTCTGGGGCGCCGCGGTGTGCACACGGATTCATTTAAAGCCTGGGAGGGCACGGTGCACTGGTAACATACTCTCAGGTGGGAGTCATAGGAAGGTCTAGTCAATACTACTTCAATAACATTGAGAAAGATTTAATTCGATGTTACATTTATAAAGGTCCGATGTACTTTCACCAAATGTGTCCTGCAAGATTGATTGGAATCGTTTGAAGCAGACGAGGGATTGGAGTTGGATTTGGATTCAACAAGAACGTGGCAACACTCTACCGAGTCTTGAATCGAACCCCATCCCACCTAAACCTGCTTGACAAAACCGTTCCCGGGAGAAATTTGGTGCTATTTTGTTCACAGAGCCGACAAAGACGGACGGCGACATCAAAACGCCCCGTGCAAAAGTCACAGTGCGGTAACACATTGCTTGTTTTCCCGTTTGCCATCCCGGAGGAAAAGTCTTCTCTCCATCCCAGATCTCCTCTTCACAGGGGAGGTCTCGATTTAGTCTCATGTTGTGATCACCTTCATCTGAAATGTTTTTCCTAAAACCCCCGAGGAGCAACGAGGAGACGACAGAGAGAGAGAGGAAGGACTCTTGAGGCTTTATGATGCCACCATGTGACATATATAGTGGTACCCAGCTCCTACTGTATGGCTGCTGGCCTCGTGGCTTCAACAGGAAGATGCAGCAGTATTGAGTTTTCTTTGAGATCTTCCTCTGATCTCTGAGAGTTAAATGACACTTATTTCAGATCATGTGGAGATCTGAGTGAGATCAACATGAGCTTTTATGTGGTTGTTTCTCCTGAGTTGAATTTGAGAAATAGGAGAAAATGCCTTTAGTCTCATTTGTGTCTGAGACATAAAAGGCATCAACATGAGATCTCCTCTTGGATTTTGCTTCATGGGATGGTATCAAAGTAGCATTGGATTTTTATATGTTAGACTTAGACTAGTATTGGTGTCAAAGTCAAAACTCAGGTACTCGGTGTGTTGAAAACACTAGTAAGGTCAACCACTGCTCTCCTCCACAGCGTTGGTGGTTGTCCTTGTTCTTGTTCCTGATCTCTCCTGCAGACTCCTGGCCGGTCTCCAGCTCCACTGTGGCCTCGGTGCCAGTCTGCGCCTGCCGCGTAGTGAGTGGATGTGATATTTCCACGTCGTCCTTGAGATTGTTTGCCTCCCTAGGTGCTCTCAAAGTCAGCTCCCACCGAGCAGCGCTCTCCCCCGGTTCCTCTTATTTAGACACACTGTGCTTCGGCCGCCAGCTCTACCGCACTAGTAGAGACAAATTGGTTATTTCATGTGTCTCTTTGTTCGCTGGAACACAGTCTGTCCTTACTTCCCTTCCCTCGCCCTCCGCTCACGCTGCTATCTCGCCGTGACTCCTCTCACCTCATCCCCACTTTTCCCCTTCCTCGCTTTCCCAATTTCTCCTTCGCTTGCTCAATTATGTTCTCATTAACCGAGGGAGTCCGGAGCTGCTGAGAGAGACGTCAGTGACGGGGGGGGGGCTGCTGGCCTCGCCGAGGTGCCCTGTTACTGTGGTTCCTTTATTGACAAGTCCAGCCCGCCTGTCTGCCAGCTCGCCTGGGCCCGGGGAGCGCTCGCATGGAGCTGCATGCTGATGAGAGTGGAGTCATCCAGCAGGAAAATGAAAAAAAGGAGGGGGGGGGGGGTGTAGGAGTGACTGGAGTTTTGACGGGAGGGAGGGCAAGGGAGGAGGGAGAGAAAGTGAAGTGAGCACAGGTCATTTCTCTGAAATCCCTCTCCTCAATGTGAGAGATTAAGCGGCGGTGCTCTCCGGCTGACGAGAGAGAGGCACACTCCTGTGTCTAATCCTCCTCTCCTAAACTGCTGAGAGCGCAACACAATATGGTGGAGAGAGAGTCGGCGTCCGCAGAATGCAGCCCCGCCGAAAAAACACTGGGCCCATCGCTCTAAACAAAATGAGCCCTGCCTAACAATCGCCTAAGCCTTAAATCCCCCCGCGTAGCCAATGCCAGAGCCGAGCCCACCGCTGATTTTTTTCCCGCCCAACTATCACTTCTCAACAGGCTCTCGCTCCATCACTTCACCTGAGCCGGCTGAAATTCCCCCGGCAGAAAGCCTGCTCTGTGTCAGAAAGACCCCTGAAAACTCTCATTAACTTGCCTGCCTTGGTGATGTCAGGCTTAGACACACACGACATCAATACACACCGTGCACACACACACACACACACACACACACACTTCCCTTTACCCCTCGTCTCCCTGACAGATAGACCTCCCACCCAGCACAGAGAGGCTTTTAATAAATGGACAGGCAATGGCCAATTTAATCATGCTAATGTGTATGTTACAGTGGGCGGCTTATTGGCTATTTGATCTTGGTGCCGGATCACTAGAGAGCCGGGGGCAGAACAGGAAGGAAGAATGGAAAAACCCCAAGCTAGAGGGGGGAAGAAAAACCAAATGAAGTGAAAACAACAGAGAACGAGTCAATTTAGACGCCCTGAACAAGGTGATGAAGACGGCTACCAAGAAAGGGAGTTGGAGGAAGAGTGATGCAGAGGAGATGGTTGGGTGAAATCACACCTCTCCTTTTATTGTGAAAGGGTTTCAAGTTAAAAGCATTGTTTGTCCCGCCGTCCTGTCTATTTCGGTTCGTAAACATCTGGCACGGTGATGTCAAGAATGTAATCCGCTCTGGGCCACGTGGAGCATAAGCCTGGATAGAGAGGGCTGAGAGGGTCGCCAGCTCACATGGCTCTGAGAGAGAGGGAGAGAGAGAGAGAGGAGAGGGAGAGAGAGGGGGGAAGCAGGTGGAGAGGTAGAGGAGAAGAGGAAGAGAGGCAAAGGTATAGAAAATAAGAGCTGAGACGAGAGGAGAGGGCTGCACAAAGAGTCGTCCGGAGTCGACGAGTGAATCGAAAAAATGAAAAGAGATGAAAGGAGTAGAGACAGGGAAATGTGAGGGACTGAAAGGTTCGCTCATGCAGAGAGCTTTTAGCGGCGGCTGGGGAAGAATGGCTGAGAGCAGGACTGCCGGAAGCCACGTACCAAAACCCCTATTGTTACCGCGCCGCGCAGCCGGGAGCCTGCAGTAAGAAACTCACCTGAAAATGGACCTCAATCACCACAGTCCTCCAGTCATTAATGAAAAATGAAAAAAGCAATTATCTTCTTCCTGCAAGAAAAATTGGTTTCACTCTCCTAATATGCCTTATTTATGCAATCATGCACCTGCGTAGCTTAGCAACAAAACAACAAGCTCTGTGTAAAACCCCTGTAATTATCTCTTTATCGCTGCGGCACACATATCAGTTATTTCTCTGTTGACTGACTTTAATGGCTCCGCGAGTCTTCCCGGGAGAGGGTTTTTGTTTTGGGACGGGGGTTTGAGTCCATGTGAGTTCAGGTACGATCCGGAAGAATTTACGCTCCTTCCATATCCTTTTTTACGATCAATTATGTCACCTTGCTAACGAACTGCGGCCACTCAGTAGCGATCCGCATTTTATGGAGCCTTACGTTATTTTTTTATTAGTCTTTTAAATATTGTTGTTGCTCTTTGCACGCCGACAGCCGCAGATGAATTTATGACGTGAGATAATGGAGGCAGGAGTTAACAGAGACCATGTTTCACTGGTTAATAGCCATGCTGCTCCACTGACTCTCCTCTCGGGCCCATCTTTGCTCCTGCCTCCCTCGCCACATTGCCCATACGTCTTGACAGTGATTGGACTAACGAGGAGGCTCTAGCCGAGCCCTTGCTATCGCTTGACGGATTCTTCCCCGAGCTCTCAGCAGCACACCCTGCAAATAGTACAGCCAGAGCTGAATCGAAGCAAATTTGTCTCCTCTTCCCCTTCATCCTTTGGCCCTCTCTGCCTCCTGTTCCTCAGCTGGCTGGAAACCAATCTGCTCTGTATCAACCCCCGGCTACCCAGAGAGGCAGGAACACACCGAATGCAATATTGTGATGGCTGGGTATAGACCCTGCAGGGTGTGTACGATGGGGCTGGAGAGGTGGAGGAGAAAGAGGATGGGATGAAGGGTAGTAATCCAGGGAGATGCTGCCTCTTGTGTTTGCGTGCAGCCTGAAATCTGTGTCAAGAAGGGCCGTGGGGGAAAAGGTTCTTTGGTCCCTCTCGCTCCTCCTCTGTCCTGCTCTCCTCGCTTCACTGCTAGCTCCTGTCCTCTGTGGGGGGGAAAAAAGGAGAGAAAAAAAGAAACATAAGATGCAGCAGCCATCCTGATGGCGGCCATCAGGCACTCAGTCACAGTGTGTTCATATACCGACAGAGTGGAGCAGGCAAGCGCTGTCAACATCGGCTCGGCGTGTCTGTCTCACGCTCCACAGACGACAGCAGGGAGAAAGACGGCGAGACAAAACGCTGTCGACATCAACTGGCTGTCCGAGAGAAATGTCTGTGTGTGTGTGTGTGTGTGTGTGTGTGTTTGAGAGAGGGAGGGAGAACGAGATAGAAGGAGAGGGAGGGAGGACCTTTGACCAGGCTGACCACACCTAGAGACGTCTTTTCCCAGACCGTGGTGGGTCTGGCTGCCCCTCTGACATGGGAACCCTTTTTCGAAAGATCATGTTAGCATGTTAGCGTGTTAGCAGGGTTCTTTAGCTTGTCGCTGAATGAAAACACTCATCCAGTAGTAGCTTGCTCCCCTCAAACATCGTAAGAACTTTGATTTGTCTGATTTGTCTCTGCAACAAGGCCAGACGTCCATTCATTTCCTATAGAGCCGACGTGTGGAGGGTCAACAAGCTTGTCGGCCGAGAAAAGTTAGAGACGCAGCTGAACTTGTCGCGGTCATCAGCCGTCAACAGCCAATCACGACCATTGAAAGCTTCCCAGTTCTGAATAAAGGAATAAACATTGCATCCATTATGGTCAAAGCTAAAGCTCTGGAGTAACTCAATTTTTATTGTTTTGTTTGTTTTATTTTCAATTAAATTGCTACTTCAATTAGCACTTGCTAGTTAGCGATGTTAACTCATCAGAACAGTGTAACAGTATGAAAGGAAATACCAAAGCAGTGGAAAATACATGATTGCATGAATCCGTATAGCCTGTTTTTGTACCACCTAGTGAACCCTTGTTCTTTGGGGGTGTTCTCCCTCTGACCGGGCTCCGTTGGCCCGGACCCCACCGGCCCACCAACTGGAGAAGCTTATAAATAGCCCAGACACACCTTCTCCCCTGTGAAACGACGGTGAGTCACAGGGAAAAGTACGTTGCTCTAATTGTTTTTCTCCACTCTCTGCCTAGTATCTCCCCTCCTACATTCACTATTTAGCCATTTAGCTGATACTCTCATCCAGAGCAACAACATGAATGCAACAGAATGACTCCTAGTCACATTTGTGAATTCAATGCACGAGTGCCTTTTGGATACATGTCGGTTTATATTTTTTCACATGTTGTAATACAAAATCTTTCCCCGTCTGAAGTATAAACCATCACACACCATTTTGGATTACATGGGGGGGGGGAAAATATATTGTGCACTGTAAAACCTCATGCATGCAATTTAGAGCCAGCAGAGGAGGGAAATGTGGGAAAGGGGGATATGATTCAGTTAGTGAGAGGTTGATATGAGGCACTTCGTGGAGAGATGAGTTTTCAGGCTGCAGCAGAAAGATGGGGGGGCTGCCTCCGCTGTTTTCGGCCGGAGCTTCATGACCGACTGTTTGGTAAATATTCCAAAAGGAAGCGGTGGCAGTTGGTGTAAAACCTGCTCATTATGGGGAGTGACATAGCTGAGCAGAGGGATGCAGGGCGCCATGGCGATGGGCACCGCTTCATTTGTTTAGGATGGGACAGGCGTGTGTGTGTGTGTGTGTGTGCGTGTGTGTGTGTGTGTGTGCGTGTGTGCATGTGCATGTGCGTGTGTGCATGTGCATGTGCATGGAGTGTGTGGTCATTTTTATACTCTCACACAAGAGCACAGAGTATCTGAATGCAGCAGAGCGGTGTCCTCTATGCCTTCGCCACCACACCTCTCCCTCACTTACCCCTCTTTCTCATGTACCAGCCTCTCACAACCATGGCCTCATTCCCACTTTTTCCATTATTTTTCTCTCTCTTTCCCGACTCCCCCCACCCCCCCTCTGCCTTTCCGCTCACCCTCTCTCCCTCTTTCTCTCCCTCGCTCCCTCACTGTGAGCGTCTGATGATCTATCTCCCTGCTTTCCTCTCTCCCTCCTCCCCCAGCTCTCTCCTGCTCCACTTCTTCAATCTATTTCTCTCTTTTGCCCTCTCTCTCTCTCTCTCTCTCTCTCTCTCTCTCTCTCTCTCTCTCTCTCTCTCTCCCTCTCTCTCTGTCTCTTTTCTTCTGCAGCCTCAGTGTTCCTCTGTGTGAATAGCTGGGATGCTTTTGTAGAAGGTTTCCATAGTGACGGGCCATTTGAACAAGTCGTCATTCACGTCCGTTTGCTGTAAGCTGCAGAGAGGCCATGTTATCTCCCCCCCCGACACACAGGCAGACCTGCGCCACTCAATCACCGCAGCCCTGCCGGTGGAGAGAGCTGCTTCTCGTCGGTTGCTTGATTGCGTTGCTACCGTTCGTCTCACCTTCACGTGTCTCTGTGAGGGATCAGACGGCCGGACGGTCACGGTAGTGTCGATTATCGTCGGTTATTTCCGTTGCCTTTTTATTTCAAAGCTGCGGCGTTTTAACATCAATAAATCTTCACCGCGTTAATTTGGAGACAATCAGACAGGAACTGTTTTACTGTGCGAGTAATAAAGCACTTTATTACAGTTCCACTATTCTAACTAGTCTAACTGTTAGCTTACTTTGTCTGAATGTATATTGGCTGTTAACCAGGCCTGTTAACAGTTCCTCCTGATAGTTCCTCCTGCCATGGAGGGGAGGGGAACAAGTAGCAGCAAGAGGGTTTATGGGAAATTAAGTCTTAATTTTGAGAAATCCACCTTTTCCTGGGTCGTCCCTGTGAGATTGAGGCCTTTTTCAAGGGAGACCTGGTCAAGAAAGCATCTCCAAGACAGGCAAGATATTATAGAGTAACAGTTTGTGCTTGAACTTGAGCAAAAATACAATTTTAATCTCATGAAGAGGTGAGAGAGCAGAGTCAGAAATGAGTGCTCAAAAGGCCGTAATCCAATAGCATAACCAGTCTGAACTCCAGTTTGAAGAGATCAATAAAGAGGCAGCAGAGCAGATGAAGGCTCTACCTCCCCATCACTACTGAGAGCGACTAGACAGGGAGGGTTAATGGCATTTCCAGCATTTTTGCACCTTGGAACCGCTCACTGCTCTCATTAGGAGAGGCATGTTCAATCCAAGCACAGGAAAGGATTACAAACAGGGCTTAGCGTTTGAACCGGGAGCCGGTGGCTGGCCGTGTCATGGCGGTTGCCGCTGTCGTTCCGCGGTGTTTTTTTCCACTCCCCGGTGACGGTGAGGGGCGGGTGGCGGCGCAGCGAGCCGTCCTCTCCTGTCCTGTCCTGTCCCGTCTGGCGGTGAATGATTGGAGGTTAACGAGCCACACAGAGGTGACCGCCGCCGAACACACACGCTGCTCGGCTGTCTGTGGGACGCCAGCCTGTCAACCTGCACCACACACACACACACACACACCACACACAGAGAGAGAGACACACAGATGCACAAACATAAAAACACATTCTTCCCATGGTTTCCAGTAAAGGTACAGTAAAAAAATGTTAAATTGGAGCATTTGTGCACAATTATCTGTGTGTTTCTAACCAATTCTGACATATCATCATTTCATGTTTCATGTTTATTTGGGGTTTTTCTTCCTTTCTTCATCACATTATTTCACGCACTCTTTAACAATTTTCAAATCATCCAGTCAGTGCGTGTCACTTCAGAGCAACAGGAGGTTTGACTGTAATCAGCAGATTCCTGAGGAGGAAGAGGAAGGGGAAGGGTTTGTCTCACCCACACAGAGCCTCTGTGAGCTGGACTTTCACTGTGTCTGTCTTTCACTGTGGACTGTCCCCAACCCCGTGAGTGTGGGTTTTTTTTTGCGCTGCGGGGTTTTGGAGCGGTGACTCATAGGGCAATTCCAGAGCGAGCTGGTCTTGGGACGCGTCAGACGGCGGCGGCGAAGACAAAAGGCCATTTCAGTCAGACAGCGGCTCTCATTTGCATTGCAGTGAGGGGCTGCCCTTTTGTCTCAGACACCTGAGAACATGACACCTTTATTCCTTTTATTGTCCTGTTTTTACTGTCTGCCCTTCTGGGGTGGTGGGGGGGGGGCGGGGGGCGGTGTTAGTAGTTAAGGCCGGTAGGAAAATGTCATTGTTCCTCTGTCGCTGAATGGCGGCAGGTTGGCCTAGCGGTTAGAGAGGCCGACCCATCACCGGAGGGTCGTTGGAGGGTGTAGTCCAGTTGTGAGCTGGTGATTGAAAAAAAATGACTGGTGTGACAGCTACGGTGCCCACCAACACTGTTGAAGTGCCCTTGAGCAAGGCACTTAACCCCAAAAAACACTGAAAGAAGAATTTCACTGCATGTAAGTGTATGTGACGATTAAAGTTCATTCATGAACCTGTTTCTCTTTCTCTTTCCTTATTGGTGTTGGCTGTTGGTGAGCTTGAGTTTGTTTGTTTGTTTGTTTTGTTTGTCACTTCCTCTAGAAACCAGACTACTGGTCTATGACCCCCTATAACCCCTGGGATCCAGACTACTGCTCTATGACCCCCCTATAACCCCTGGGATCCAGACTACTGCTCTATGACCCCCCATAACCCCTGGGATCCTGCTGGTCTCTATTCTGCCAGGTAGTTTTCATTCCAGCTGTCTAATAGAGACTGGTCTACACCCAGATGAATGCAGTTATCTACCTGGTAGGATGGAGAACCAGTAGCACTCAATAATAATAATAATAATAATAATAATAATAACTTTCAAGAGCGTCTCTCATGGTACCCAAGACACTTAACAATGGAAAAGAGAAGAACTAGATAAGGTGAGAAAAATAACAACTAGGCTAAAAGGAAGAGACAATATGACAAACAAAGGACATAAAAAGAATAAACACACTTTGCACAATAAACAGCAAAATGTTATAATAAAAGCTAATAAATAGGACGCTGTAATAACATATCAACATGACAGTAATCACATGAAGCCTGCATCCCACCACCTACAGATCAACACTGTCAGCAAGAAGCAAGAAAAACCTCTCCTCTCCATACAACATGACAAAAATCTATATACACATACTGTGTGTGTGTGTGTGTGTGTGTGTGTGTGTGTGGCTTTCTCACCACTGCCTATCTTGTTTAAGCATTAAGTCACCACAGAGCAGGATTAGGCGGCTTAGCTATGCCAGGCATTCCTCTGCAGGGTCACATGGACGGTAAGCGTTCTGGGAACCGGCGGGTCCTGACCGGCCTCACCACACTGCCAGCAGAACCAGACCATTAGATGATATAGGCCACGATGAGGCCTCTATCAGGGGGTCCGGCTGCTGCCACAGTTTTTCACACAACGCATTTGGCAAAATTTAGTTTGAGTTTATTTATTTTGACCATTTTATCATTACATTTGTTTCATTATGTCCAAATATAAAGTCTGGGAAAACGTAATCTTGACATGATGCTTCACACTAGCTAGCTAGCTACATTATTGTTCTTCAGGTAGCGTCACACACCAGGAAGACCAGCAGACATTATTTGATTGGTCCAGATCATTCTAAGCTGATCTGGGTCATATAAACCGAGAAACCCTGACACAGCTGCCTTCCATCTTTACTCCACATGGCATCCCACAATGCCCTGCTTCTCATAGACGACAAATGGAGGCAAACTGTTTCGCCTCGTGAAAC